>JAVYIG010002766.1:0-229134 GCA_035222895.1 Strongylocentrotus droebachiensis
TTGTTTGTGATATAAATCTCATATCTATTCCTTAGTTTTGAGACAGCGATTTGCAGTTTACGTCATATGGAAAATATTCTACCCCATTCCGTGTGACGTGGATCTCTCCAATAAAATATGAAAGAGACACCTTGAATATATCCACACACAAAAATAGCATTATCAATTACGATTGTTAAAAAAAAATGATAGAAAGACCTCCACTCGGCATTTAGAAACCCTTAATAAAAAGATGAAGGCATACAAAGGAACATGTAACATCCTTTCAGATGTCCTATTCTGCTTTTCCTTTGAATTCTCTCCCATTTTGAAACGTCGGTGACTTATATCCTTCCATTGCTCATTACTATCCATCCCCCTTGCAGGCAGTTGATCTTGCTGTGCGATCTGTATGATCCTAGTGATGTGTGTGATAACATCTTACCCATCGCTATGTCGCTGGCTGGTGACAGAGTAGCTGACGTCAGATTCACCTCCTATAACTGGTAAGTTCTATGCTGTAAAGCTTCTCACCCGTTGAAGTTTATGATATGCAAAGCATTTTTTTAATTCACATGTGAGTTAAAAAAAGGATTGAATTTTTTTAAATGGCACCTATAAACTAGTAAGTTCTTTGCTATGAAGATTTCGTTGATATTGATGATATTCAAACCATTTTAATTCATTATACCATGAATGAATTAATACAAAACATTATTAGCAGCCAATTGCTGAATTGTTCACATTTACAAGCAAATTTTTAAAAATACTTGCATGTAGAATACAATATTGAAAATGGTAAACATAAACAAACGTCAGATGATACTCACTGTAAAAATTTGAGATGCACTTCATTAACCAAATGGCAAAAGCAATGTTTTTAACAGTGAGGGTTCTTAGCATACATCACTTTATGATATAACACGATTAATAACATCCCTGTGTGCTTGAAAAGAGGTTTGGGAATTATTTGCCTGGCTTTACCACCGCTCATTACCCCCGATAACTCATGGTAACTCACAACTCAATTAGTCATTTGTTAGATTAAACAAATACAAGTTTAATTAAATTATTAAAAACACATAATTGCATTATCCAAATAGCAAGAAAACCAATTAGTCTGAATACCTTGATTGGAAGTGAAGAAAATGTATCCTTATCATCCTTTTACCATAATTGGAACGCTTTGATAAAAAAAGAATGATCCTAAGGCTACAAAATATTTTACAGCCGAACAAATTGGTACTATTTTACCCAGCACCACCGCTACATTCCCAATCTCCATTTTCTTTTTGATAATTTTTCCCCTACTCCCATGAAGTGAGGGGAGGCAGCTGATATGGACACATCTCATTGTGAGGATGTCGCTAACAATGTTCAGGTTTTTTTTTCTTTCTGTCAGCCCTCATAATTTTGTATTGATTTTAGATATATGTGATGTGATTTCTGATTGCACTTCATGTCTCTTTTCACTTCATGTCTCTTCTCACCCAATAGTTGAGCGTGATTGCTAAGATCGTCTTATCCTCCAACAACGGTGACCTAAGGCAGACCTTTGTTCAGGAGGTCGTGACTAACTACGCCCAGAGCTCACGATGGGCTTACAGACAAGCGTAAGTCTTCACCTAGTCCTCTCCATTTTGTCTCACCTTTCTTTTTTTATTGAGAATCATGTTTGTAAACACATTACTCACCGAAAGACACTAAACGTAAAATAATTTTATGCTATTTTGAATTGCTTCAGACAGATGGGCTAAATATATCATTTCCAAATAACCACACCTCTTTCTCCCTTTCTCTCACGCTCATTTTATTGAGCGTTGTGCATTGTGAACCTATTTGCACTGACAGATAACATTTAGTGAAATCGTATTCTCACTGACAGAAACAATATAGAATTATTGGCTACTTGATATGTTCAGATTATAAAACCAAAATGTTTCAAAATCACGCCATTTCAGACAGGATGATTTTGGGCAATTAAGTCAGTCACCCCTCGTAAGAGAGAAAATGCTGACTTTTTCCTTAATTGCCGACGGAAAACGATGATGAAAACCAAAATGTTTAAAAGTATGTTTTTTTCCTACTCGGCCACTTAACAGTAAAAGTAGTTAGGCACATGTCATTTATTTGTAATCTTGAACATTCAGTGAAAGATTTGTTGATTCTGTCGGAATTTATTTTCTACATTTACAAGAACTCAAGTTGATCTTTTATCAATTTAGAATTACGTAATTGAATGTGTTCTTGACCAATCATGAAAATGCCTTTTTCTCTGTTAGGACTGTCAACAAATCTCTACTTCTCTTCTTGTTGTTACAGGTTTTGTCATCTTTGTCAGCGCCTGCTCCAGGATCAGGCCGTAGAGCCGAATGTCTTTGCCGTGGAGTTCCTGCCCAGTCTACTACAGCTCGAGGATGATCCTATTCCTAACGTTAGACTCACGCTGGCTAGAACCGTCACAGAATACATTCTTCTCATCAGTAAGTCCATCAAGTTTTTGCACCATAACCAACCGATTGATAAGAGAAATTATTCCTTCTTTTTGGGGGGCTGAAATTGACAAAGTGCTGTCTCTCGTTGAGATTTACATTCATAGAGTTGTACAACTGGAAACTAGATTTTTAGTGAAATCAAACGAACTGAAAAGAAGTAAATTAGAATCTATAAAACCCATTCTTATATGGTCTAGAGCTTATCGGGGGATTATAATCCTATCGTAACTTCAACAGAAAAAGCCACTAAATTTTCACTTTTGGTAATCTGAGTTCAGATAATTGATCTTCCTTTGCCAAGTTTGAATGTCCTATTGTTAAAATAAAAACAGCGCGACATAACTCAAAGGGAGGCTGAACGAGCACTTGCCTAATGTTACAAGGAGTGACCTCGTGTTCACCCATGTAAATATTTATGCCTCCTGAATAACCTGTGATGTAAATGGTGTATGAATAAGTCTCCATACCAATAACACAACAGGAAAAAAGTACCCTTTTTTTTTTAATTGAGCGAGCAATATGAATGTTTATTAATCCATTTTGAATTTCCTTTCATTATCTGTTTTTCTAGGTTACTTTGATCATATTGAGAATCCGTATCGGGAACATATGTTGGCCTGTATGAGCCGGTTACGTGGGGATGAGGACCGGGATGTGAGGTTCTACTCCTGCCTGGGACCGTCGGGGGATACCAAGATCCATTATGCAGAAGGGGTAAGACAACTCATTCACCGCCGCCCATACTGCTCCCTCCCAAACATTCCTTTTCTTTTTCCTCCATTGGAGTTAAAACCTGCAGAGATATCGGCAGTGAGAAAGACTGCATCTGAAACTGTAAAACTTTGACTTGTTCAGAGGTGGTCTCTAACTGACAAATCATATGATCATGTGATGAATGAATTAAGATCAGTCTGAATTGATTTATACTAGCTTTCATTAATTTCAATATATATTTCAAGCTTCCTTGGAGGAGGAAAAGCTCAATGGGCTCAGAATCAGAGTAACGTCATGCCAGTAGTAAGATTGTCTACGATCTGAATCCTATTCGGCTTTTATTCTGACTAGAGGGCTAAAATGCACTGATATTCCTGTTAGTATTCTTACAATTATTTACAACCTAAATCGGGAAGATGAATGTTTGATTAGATTTCTTTTCAATTATAATTGCCTTTTATTTGATAATCAGATCACGGGAAGATCGTATAGTGTGTGGTAAGCTTTAGTGGACTGGCCTTGGAGTGTCATTTTCTCAAACTATGTTACAGAATTTAAAAATATTATTAATCCACTATGATTTTGACAAGGATCATATCCATTATGTTGATATTAACATTATAAGAATGTCTTATCAAACCTTTTTTTTCTCTCTATCTCTCTTCTCACAATTTCTTTTTACAGGAACTTCCGGTATAACGAGAAGTGCGCTTTCTTCCTCACCAGATGGACTTTCTTACATAACTTCCTTCTTCCACATGTGTGCTGCATACGACAACCTCACTCACTCAAAAAAGAACACATACCGGTATGCCTTCACGTCCAGAACTACACATTTTTTGTTGGCGTTACAAATTGGTTGAAAATTTCTTTTGACCGCCTTATGCAGCAAAGGAATAATTTAATAGGAGCAGAATGTACCAGCTTGTTATAAATGACAAAATCTTTTAGTCAGGAGTATTAAAACTGTGGAACATTGCCTCCCATTTCATGGTGTGTATCATTGTTCTTGTCTGCCGCTTGCGATAAGTTCTTATTTATTTACATTATCTTTATTTTCATTTACTTATATTACCTCACATGCCCATGCTAGCTGGATTAGGGATCGATTAAAAGAAATTTGAGTAATTCCATCATATTTTTTACAAAGATTTACGATTCCCCTAACCTGACATAAAAAATGCAACGTATAAAAATGAAAAGTGCTAATATGTATAGTCCGTTAGCTTTTAATCTGATGTTTGCATTTTAAAATTATGAGTAAACTAAGCGCAGGGTTATGCCTGCAATGCCTATATGCAGGTAGTATATCGATAGATAGATACAGTGTATGGTTTTGTTTTTTGATACAACAACAAAATCATCCATTGTTTTCATTTGAATTTATTGTGATAGAGAAGGCAGAATAAGTAGAGATACCTCACTTGTGTGTTGTGGTGATGGTCACTGGTAGGGTCCTGATTTTTTAAAACGGTAGTTGGGTTTTACTTTCATGCCACTTAGGTTGAGCTGTGTGCTCTTAGGAATCACTGTTTTGAATTGGATGTTAGGTTTGGATTATTCACCAATGCTGTCTGCCCTTTCTTTTTGAGCACTCCTAAAACTGTAAAACTTCTGCGTGCTCTAACCTTCGATGAGATTTGCAAGTTTCCGACCACAAAATCGGCCTTCGTTAATTTTGAGGTAGTGTCTGGTTTGTAGTAGCTCACAGGCTTTCTTGAAAGGCCATTGCTTTTGTATTTTTTAAAAATTGTACTAACCCACTCTCTTACTGTATCCTCGATCAACACAAGTCCCACATTGTTGTCCATTTGGGACTTCCCCAATCGTTTTCCGTGTGGGACTTCCCCTTGTAAATCGTGCTTCTTTCTCATGAGCCTTCTTCTTTGTACTGAACTAGTGAAAGCCTCGATTCATTCATACCAGAGTTTGCACTAATGCAAGATCAAGATAATGCTGTTGCTTCTCTTCTTTCACTGTAAGGTTTTTATTCTTGTTGTGAACGAACATAATTGAGAGTAATTTTAAATTGACATGTCTTCTGTATTTCATACAGTGAATTTTTTAAATGTCTATTTTAGGGTACATGTATAATGTCTATTTTTATATTCTTTCCAGTGAATGTACTTTTTTTTCCTTTATGATCTATTTTTCATCCTACCAAAGTGTATATACGATTGCTATTTTTTATTATTCCCGAGCAAGCCATATGATCATTAAATTCTGCAATCATAACAAGTGGAATTGATTCAAGAAATTCAATATGGTCCATATTTACCAATCATGATACATACATGAACCCTGATTATGCTATATGCTTGCTTTGATCATTTTTCATTTGTTTCTAACAATATACATGCAGTTTGCCCAGTTGAATATATTGATATAAGTCCAAATTTATTTTACTCTACCAATCTCAGCTTTTAAATTTTGATTAACCATACTTGTTGAGTACCGTTACCCCTTTTTTAAAAGCAATATAACACCCCATATATTACTGTGCAAGATCAAGTGTTGTGTATAATTCCTCTTTTGAAAGTATCTTTTACAATAGTTGTGTCTGATTGATCGTCGATGCATCTGTACTATCATTGTTTCAATCCTATTTGTTTTTATTGTTACGATGCTGGTTTTATGTTATGCTTCATCTCACACACAAAAGATTGAGGAGAATGGAATTTCTGTCTCTTTTTCTCCAGTTTTCAAGCCGGAACATCCATGCTATGTATTGGGTGAAAGCATAGAGACCAATCATTATAGATGTTGGCATCCCCTTTAATATATATTTTGATTCCTTATTCTCATTCATCATGCAATGTTTTAATTAAAAAGCGGGGACATTTGGATATTCATTAAAAGGTTAATAGTATGTCTATGCAGTATCAAAGCAAAAACTGTTGGTTTTTATCACATTTTGATGTTGTGTCAAAAGTTAGTAAGCAACTATCCGTAAATAGAGGGGGGGGGAAAACGCCTTTGGACCGAAATCCCAGTGAATTATTCCGGCTTCCGTGCTAATGCATGCATAGTGGCTCATCCAGTTGTAAAAATTTCAATGACGGACAATTAAGATGTACTCTTTGAAATCTCTGTGTAGCGAGTTACCATGATCACGTTCAACCCTGCTCGTCCCAATACAAGGAACACAACAATCAAAATTTGAATGGTTCAGTACAGACTTTACTACTAAAACTCATTGGTTATTTTGCCTGTGCCTTTTATGGTCAAGTGTGTGTATCAGCGCAAGTCGTGTTTTAATGCTTTTACTACGGTGATATTCGATGACAAATTTATTAGGATTCTTTTTATGAGTAATCTGTATGGATTTTACAATGTCAGTTTTTATGCATGATTTACGATGCTCCCAGCTTTTGGCTCGACTTGTGTCAGAATCATCAGGTTTTTATTTTTTTATTGTATCATCATGCCCACATGACTTTGTTGTGAAGAAAAGCTAATTTTCTAGAATTGTCTTTCATTGTGATGGATTGACTAAGTGAAAATACTTAATAGTACTTGGTATATAAGCAACGTGCTATTGGGAGTTACAGTGTGATGTATTGCAAAAATAGTATCTTGTTTTTATTGAGTAGGTTTCATGAAGCAGAATAAAGGGATGTATGTATGTATGATATTGAAGACAACAGAAGAAAATGATTAATATATATGCATACTTATAACTATGACTTGTTAAACTGTACTACTAACAACAGAACGCTGTATAGGGTGTATGAAATTGTTTGTTGCTATTATTAACTTTTATAGTCTGGAGAAAATGTGCAAAGAGGGTTGAAAAAATGAGATATATCATGTCGTGTATAGTCCAAAATTAAATTCTGAATTGTATGAAGATGAAAGTCTGGGAGTATTTCTGTGTCTCTTTGTTTGTGTAGCATTGTAAGAGGAGTCGAGGACCCACGGTTATGATCAGTTACAGAAGAAAAACGAATCGGCTGAAAGAAGTTATTGTTCAAGATAAATGATATCGAGGAGAGGAGTTGATAGATCAAACAAAAATTAATGATGATAGTGGTGGTGTAGTAGTAGAGTGATAATGAAATTATGATGTCATTGAGGGTTGTGGTGAGGATGATGTGATAACGACAAGATGGTGGTGGTGAAACTTGCAATCCAATCTTTGTAATACAGGTAAGTTCATTATTTTGTATGAAATCATACAAATCGGACAACCAGAGTGGTGAAGTTTGAGAAAGATAATAAAGTTACGAATGTTTGAAATATGAGATCACTAAATATATGCGAGTCTCAAATTGGGTCCCTGGATTGTGATGTAGTCGGGGATAACTCTCTCCCGTTTGTCGTGTACAAAAAGACATGTACCATTAAATTCTGTTTTTATCTTAAAGGGAAAGTCCACCCCAGGATTTTTTTTAGCTGACGATATAGACCTAATAATACCATGAAGAATGATACAAGTCTCATTAAAATCCATGATCACATAACGAAGATATATAGACTTTTTTATCGAAAATCAGCCGCCCCCCAAATGCAAATGCGTTACATGGGCATGAAACGATCGCATTGTGACGTATGTTGCGAGCTGCCTTCTTATTTCGCAGACATTCACTTTCGCTCGCGGTACACTGTTATCGCACTGACACGACGAATCATGAATGAAAGCGAAAGTGAATGTCTGCGAAATAAGAAGGCAGCTCGCAACATACGTCACAATTTCGATACTATCGGTTATTTTTTGGCGATCGTTTCATGCCCATGTAACGCATTTGCATTTGGGGGGCGGCTGATTTTCGATAAAAAAGTCGATATATCTTCGTTATGTGATCATGGATTTTAATGAGACTTGTATCATTCTTCATGGTATTATTAGGTCTATATCGTCAGCTAAAGAAAATCCTGGGGTGGACTATCCCTTTAAGTACCTTCTCCCTTGGAGCACTACTCAATATACGGATAGCATATATTATCTTAGGTCCTCTAACAAAGGAAAGATCCCCCTGATTTATCCTCTTTTTTTTTTTTTTTTTGGTAGGGGGGGGGGGGGGGGTGTTATTTTAGTCATTTTGTGTGTTGGAAAAATGTGAAAGTTGTCCACCACTACAAAGAGACTTACTGATTTAGCAACTTTTAAAGAGCCCATGCCTAATATGATTACAAATTTCAATTTTTCTTTTTTGTCTGGTTTCATTCAAACTTTCACCATTCTGTTTCCCCTAAATATTTCTGCTATCTTCCAGAGTAGTTTGCTATCATAATCAGCTCAAGGGCAATTTCAAAGCCGATTGCAGTGCCTCCAGAAATTATTACAGATTTTGTATCATGTCATTGAATTTTTACAGATGGTGGCAATACTGCCGTAGGATGACTTCTTGTGAAAGTCTTTGCAATTTGTGTTTCAATCTGTGACGTATGATTTGGGATGATGTGGCGCTCTGTGATGTATTATATTTTTGATGAAAATTGGTGATCCACATAAGTGATATTGAGAAGAGGAGTTTGTAGATTAGACTCAAGTGAGAAATGAGGAGGAGGGGGAGGATGATGATGACAATGACGGCGGTGGTGATGATAATGATGACAATTATGATGATGATAATGATAAAAAAATGTCGGCGGTGGTGATGATGATGATATAATGATGACGGTGTTGGTAGTGAAGATGGTGAAAAGAGCTGATGATTAGGATGATAATGATGATAAAATTATATATTATGGTGACAATTGCAATAATAAATGGATGGTCAGAGGCGGCGCTCCGGAGGCAGGGGGTCACAGTGTCCCCCTCACTTTTTTCAAGTACCCCAAAAATGCCCCTTTTTACATAGGAAAAGTGCCCCTTTGACTTTGTAAGAAGTTCCCCCTTTTACATAGGAAAAGTGCCCCTTTTACTTTGACAAGCGCCCATATTACTTTGTAAAATTGCCCCTTCCCCTTTTCACCTCTGATTTTGACATGTGCCCCTTTTCCTTCGACAAGTTACAATTTTCCTTTGCAATAAGGGTTCTCTTTCCATTCTCATAAGTGCCCTTTTAACCTCTAATAAGTGCCCCTTTTCAGGTACGAAAAGTGACCCTTTTCGCTTCGATAAATGCCCCCTTATCTCTGATAATTGCCCTATTCAAATATGAAAGGTGCCACTTTTATTTTGACAAGTGCCCCTTTTCCTTAGTAAGTAGTGCCCCTTCCCCTTTTAATAACTACCCCTTTTCAACTCGGAGAAGCACACCTTTTATTTTCACATGTGCCCCTTTTCCTTATGATAAGTGCTCGAGTCCCATTAAAAATGGGCCCCTTCCCCCTTCTCATAAATCCCCATTTTCACCCGTGAAAAGTGTCCATTTTCATTCTCATAAGTGCCCCCTTTACATCCCTGGTAAATTACCCTTTTAAGCTTCTAGAAGTTACCCCTTTTCACTTCAGATAAGTGCCCCTTCCACCTCCAACAATTGCCCCTATTCAACTCTAAGAGATGCTCGTTTTACTTTGACATAATCCCTTCCCCTCCTGATTAGTGTTATTTTCCATCTCTGATGAGTGCCCCTTTTCACCTCTAATAACTGCCCCTTATATTTTGCCACGTGCCCCTTTTCCTTTATAATAAATACTCTTTTTCCTTCTTATACGTGCCCCTTCCCCTTCTCATATTTTCTCCTTTCCATCTCTGATAAGTGCCCCGTTTATTTTTAACATGGGCCTCTTTTCTTCTATTTAATAAAAGCCACTTCCCCCTTCTCATAAAAGATCCATTTCACCTCCGATAAATGCCCTATTAAAATCTGATCGGTGCCCCTTTTCTTTCTACATATGCATATCCATTTCACCTCCGATAAATGCCCCTTTTCATTCTTATTAGTGCCCCTCTTCATATCTGGTGAGTGCCTCTTTTCAGGTGTAAGAAATGCCCCATTATCACCTCTGATAATTACGTTTTGCACTTTGACACGTCTCCCCTTTTCCTCTCATCATTTAGCGTACCCCTAATTTAAAGCGACTAAGAGCAATTTCCCCAAAAGGGCGCTCGCATTTATAGATTATATAATTTTTTATCAAAGGTCTTTTCAGTCTTCCGTTATGAGATTGTTATAACCCCATCAGGATTGTTTTTCCCCTCTTTATAACATGTATTTTTTCGCACTGCGACCTCACAAATCTTAAATCTTTAAAAGGTGGTGAATCTTTAAATTAGACTATTTTGCTTTTCTGATATTTCTGCTTACTTCTAGAGTAGATCGCTAACAAGGTTAGATTTCCCTTTAAATTATAATGAGATTTTTGTTCAGATTTTGTATGTACCACGTGATTGCATTGTTATAATATTTTAACAGATGATGCCAATGTTGTCCGAGAAAAGTCTTTTCAATTTGTGTATCAATATCTGTGACGTATGATTTCTGATGATGTGGTGCTCTGTGATGACCTATTTTTTTATGAAAGTTGGTGATCCACATAAGGGATGTTGAAAAGAGGAATTTTATATGATAGACACAAGTTAGTGATAGAATAATGATGATGATGACGATGATGATAATGATGATTGTGATGATGGTGGTGATTACGATAAAGATAAGGATGATGTTAATGATGGTGATGATTATGATAATGATACTGATAATGATGATGATGCTGATGAGGATGATTATTATTATAACAGATCATGAGATGAGCTGATAATAATGATGATGATAAAGTTGAAATGATATGATGATGGTGGTGATATGGTGATGTTGGTAGTGAAGATGATGAGATGACATGATAAAGATGAGGAAGATGATAAGACGATGGGATGGCGATGATTAAAACAATAGTGATGATAAAGGTGGCGATGATAATGATGCTGATGGTGATTCAGATAGAGTAAAGAATCGTTAATTAAACTTTATTGTCGATTTTGAGTTTTAGATTGATTCAATCAGGATGAAATTTATTCGAAAATTCGTAGATTCAACAAAACATGGTCCATGATTCATTACTGGTGTTCATCATTTTTCTTGACTACATTAATTTAATAAAGCTTTTTTTTAAACACCTCCTCAAACCTCCCTACCCTCCAGCACTTTGTTATGACATTGGTGAAAGATATATTTAGCTTAGGGAAAAGGTTTCAACTGGTAGTTCAGGAAAGGTCCGTAGTTCACCAAGATCTCTTCTCACCTCTGTTTCCATTATCAATCAAATGTGCAACCTATTTTCCGCTTTCGACGGTGTTCCCATTGTCCATGCAAGTCAGTTGTCAAAGTGGTGATGGTGGTTGTGGTTGTGGTGAGAGCAGTGGTGGTAATGTTGGTATTCGTATCAGAAGCATCAGCAGTGACATAGCTTCAGTCCAATCACGGGAGGGGTGGGGAGCTGGTCCTTGATAGATGGAAGTAAATGATAGTGATTTTAATAGACAAGCCAGTATAAGGGGAAGTATACGAGGGGATGATTTTGCTATGCGACGGGGAAGGGGGCAAATTAAGTGTCTCGATTTCCCCTCTCAAGACCAACTCAATAAAGTTAGGGTGGTGGTATATAATATGGTGGATAATGGTGTTGGTGGTGCATTGTGGTGGTAATAGTGGTAGTAGTAATGGTGGTGGTGCAGTGTGGGGTGGTGGTGGTGGTGGTGGTGGTGGTGGTACAGTAGTGGTGGTGGTACAGTAGTGGTGGTGGAGTTAGTGGTGGTGTATCCGAATAGTCGGTGTATTGTTATTTTTATTTTCATCATCAAAAGTTATAAGATTAAATTTCAGAGTCATACTCCTTTAATATACTTATGCCATGCTTCTGTCATTGCTTTTCGGGATCATACATCATTCTCCATCATTAGTCAAACTTTTAAAGGTCTTAAACGTTTACCCGCGTTACAGCGTTGATCTTCATCAACTCTTCAAAAAATTCTTAGAAGTGGAAACCTGCCCGAGGCTGACGAATCAGACGGCAGGTGTTCTATTCTCATTTATTGAATAACCAATGTTTCTATTTTAATCGCACAAACAAAAATATTGTCCCACCTGATGTGACAAGAATAAGTAACTGTTTTAGGAGTGATGAAGTACATGTATAATCATGAAGATAATTATGAGGTAGGCTTGAACAGTGGCAGATCCCGAGGGCACTTACCCTATATAGTATCCGCTCTTAAAATAAAAAGGGGAGTAAACAAAAATCACGACGGGATACATTATCACACCCCCCCCCCCTATCTCTATCGATAAAATTGTAAAAATCTCCATTTCAATTTTACGAAAATATTTTCAGCAGCATTTTGATGTGCTCCTTCTTCTCCCTCTCTAAAAAACACCTTTTTTATCGGTCAATTTGTTTAGGGAAAACTTTGACGGGCTTCCAAAAACGAATTGCAATAATGTATTCATAATAATACATGATGTACTTCTGTTGTTGTCGCCAGTGTAGGATATGAAAAAGGAGAAGACGAATAGAAGGAGAAGAAGAAGAAGAAGAAGAAGAAGAAGAAGAAGAAGAAGAAGAAGAAGAAGAAGAAGAAGAAGAAGAAGAAGAAGAAGAAGAAGAAGAAGAAGAAGAAGAAGAAGAAGAAGAAGAAGAAGAAGAAGAAGAAGAAGAAGAAGAAGAAGAAGAAGAAGAAGAAGAAGAAGAAAGAAAAGAAGAAGGAGAAGAAGAAAAAGAAGAAGAAGGAGAAGGAGAAATAAAGGAAATAAGACGAGGAGGAAGAATATAATTATAGACCATGATGAGAAGAAGTCGTCCTTTGTTTTACCAGCAGTCACTTTACAGCCTGTATTATACACATTTTATGTTCAGTAATCATTATGTGGAAGAAATACGTTTGTTATCGAAAGAGACAAGAAAAGGCAACTGATTATTTTAACAAATTCTAATCATTTTTTTCCAGATCTAATATATGTCACAGTATTTTGTACGTAATCGTTATTTGAGTATTTCACGAAGGAAAACAAATACAAAAATATCGTCTCTGATAAAGGTGTTCCCGACTTGGATAAGTATGTTTAATTAATTCTTCTAAATTCCAGACCACACAAATTGTATGAAATAGATTAAAAAAAGAAGAATAATAATTTAGGAATTGACATAATAATCAATCACAATGAGACACAAGAAATTATAAAAGGACAAACCCCATTATGTCTGAACTTTGAATGAGGAAATTCCATCTTTGCTTTATAAGAAGGGGGACAGTATTTTCTTAGGCAGGCTTGTATTGGCTTTGCGTTCTCATTCCCTGACCCATTTCAGTGGCGGATCCAGGGGGGGGCCGAAACGGCCGCGGCCCCCCCCTATTGGCGGCGCAAAAAAAAGGAAGAAAAAAAAGAGGAAGAAAAGAAGAGAAAAAAAGAAAGGAGAAGAGAAAAAAAAGGAGAAGAGAAAAGAAAGGAGAAGAGAAAGGAAAAAAAGAAGAGAAAAGAAAAAAGAAGAGAAAAAATAAAGAAGAAAGCCCCCCCACTCCGGGGTCGGAGGGACCGAATTTGTGTTCCCAAAATTTCCGATAAAGAGTTACTTTTCACGCAATTCCGGCCCGTACACCGAAGATAGAGGGGTGCTTTCAAAGAGAGGGAACATACATGTGCGTACCCTAGATAACACTGAGTGGGTGGGGGGGGGGGGGGGGGTGGGGAAAAGAAAAGTCGGGTGAGAAAGGGGGAAAGACAAGGAAATGGCGCTATGCGACAGTAACGATGAATAAGGGAAAACTGTAATCAGGAGATTTGGGGGTCATTCCAGAAGGCTTGGCAAACGTTATTGAATAGAGGGGGGCCGGGCCGGCCGCATAAAATCTCGAGCCGCGGATTCAAAGTTTAACGTTAAGAACAGCCCCTGCGGTTATCACTCTTTAGTGAGAAATTTGAAAAGGGCATAATATTTTGGATGTCTTTTAAATAGAAGCTATATACTCAACAGTCAAATTTTAAATTAACGGTAGGGCCGCTTCACAACTCTTATTTTGCCCTTCATTTGGATTCAGCTCATACCAACTCGCTTGTGCTTGTATTTGAACTCATGTTGGTAGTAATCATGGACAGGGGCGGCAATCCTGGGCCCGATAGCGGGACACGTCCCCAAGGAGTTTAGAAATATAGCTAGAAAGAAATATAGCGGAAAGAACGTACATATTGGGCTTAAGGATTTTCTAGAATGCATAATTTCAGCATTCAACATTGCAAAATCTCGCTTAGTCGCTACGCCCCGGCCCTCGCCCGATAACACCAAACTATGACACTCCCGGCCGTGATTTATCCATGGTTGGTGTAATATATCTTTCTTCCCTTTCATTTCTACTAACCTTTATTGTGTGCTATCACAATCATGATTGTTTCATTTTCCCTTTAAAGCAGGCGCGTAGCCAGGGGCGGTAGGGGCAGTAAGAGGACATAGGACGAAAAAAGGAGCAGACAAAGAAACATTTTTGAAAATTCTGACAAGTCGAGAACGGTACAACGAATCGTCTTCTTTCTCTAATAATTTAATGAAATGTCAAAGCTTCCGCGCATCGCTCGGGAGGGGGGCAACTGAATTCTGACAAGGATTGGAAGTCGAGAATGGTAAAACGAATCATCTTCTTTATCTAATTAATGAAACATCAACGTTTCCGCGCTTCGCGCGGGAGGGGGAAAACTGAATTCAGAGAAGGATTAAGAGTCGAGAATGGAACAACGAATCATCTTCTTTCTCTAATAATTTCATTAAACTATAAACGGTCAAAGCTTCCGCGCTTTGCGCGGGAGGGGAAAAACTGAATTCAGACTAGGATAATGAGTCGATGATGGTACAACGAATCAATTTCTTTCTCTAATAATTTAATGAAACATTAAGCTTCCGAGGGGGAAACTGAATTATGACAAGGATTAAGAGTCGAGAATGGAACAACGAATCATCTTCTTTCTCTAATAAATTCAATAAACTATGAAAGGCTAAAGCTTCCGTGCTTCGCGCGGGAGGGGGGGGGGGGGGCTGAATTCAGAATTCAGTCAAGTAATAAGAGTCGAGAATGGTACAAATCTTCTTTCTCTAATAATTAATGAAAGGGCAAAGCTTCCACGCTTCGCGCGAGAGGGGGGGGGGGGGAACTGCATTCAAACAAGGATTAAGAGTCGAGAATGTTACAACGAATCGTCTTCTTTCTCTAATAATTTAATGCAACGTCAAAGCTTCCGCGTTTTGCGCGGGAGGGAGGAAACTGAATTCAGACAAGGAATACGAGTCGAGAATGGTACAAGAAATCGTCTTCTTTCTCTTATAATAATAAGGTCAAAGCTTCCGCGCTTTGCGCGTAATGGGAGGGGAAAAACTTAATTCAGACAAGGATTAAGAGTCGAGAACGGTACAACGAATCGTCGTCTTTCTCTAATAATTTAATAAAACGTCAAAGCTTCCGCGCTTCGCGCGAGAGGGGGGGAGGGGGATGGGACTTAATTCAGACTAGGATAAAGAGTCGGTGACGGTACAACGAATCAATTTCTTTCTCTAATAATTTAATGAAACGTTAAGTTTCCGCGCAAAGCGCAGGAGGGGGGAGCTGAATTCTGACAAGGATTAAGAGTCGAGAATGGAACAACGAATCATCTTCTTTCTCTAATATTTTCAATAAACTATGAAAGGCCAAAGCTTCCGTGCTTCGGGCGGGAGGGGGGGGGGGGGGCGGGGGTGGTTGAATTCAGAATTCAGTCAAGTAATAAGAGTCGAGAATGGTACAACAAATCTTCTTTCTCTAATAATTAATGAAAGGGCAAAGCTTCCACGCTTCGCGCGAGAGGGTGGGGGGAACTGCATTCAAACAAGGATTAAGAGTCGAGAATGTTACAACGAATCGTCTTCTTTCTCTAATAATTTAGTGCAACGTCAGTCAGAGCTTCCGCGCTTCGCGCGGGAGGGGGAAAACTGAATTCAGACAAGGATTAAGAGTCGAGAACGGTACAACGAATCGTCTTCTTTCTCTAATAATTTAATGCAACGTCAGAGCTTCCGCGCTTCGCGCGGGAGGGGGGAAAAACTGAATTCAGACAAGGATTAAGAGTCGAGAACGGTACAACGAATAGTCTTCTTTCTCTAATAATTTAATGAAACGTTAAGCTTCTGCGCTTTGCTCGGGAGGGGGAAAACTGAATCCAGAGAAGGATTAAGAGTCGAGAATGGAACAACGAATCATATTCTTTCGCTAATAATTTCATTAAACTATAAAAGGTCAAAGCTTCCGCGCTTTGCATGTGAGGGGGGAAAACTGAATTCAGAGAAGGAATACGAATCGAGAATGGTACAACAAATCGTCTTCTTTCTCTAATAATTAATGAAAGGTCAAAGCTTCCGCGCTTTGCGCGTAATGGGGGGGGGGGGGGGGGGGGGGAGCGAGCTACCCGAATATGAGTTTTTGATATCTTTTCTCGTTTATTTTGGTGATAAATAACACTCTCACAAAAAAATATTATGCTCAAATTATTGTGAAACCAGACAATTACTTTTTCGGGCAAGAGGCTATAGCACCCCCCCACCCCCAATGAAACTGTCAAAAATTGTACTGGTATGGTGCTTCTAATATGACCTTGAAAAAACAGTCTGCGCAATTTTCAAATTTCCGGCCCCCCCTATTGGAAAATCCTGGATCCGCGCCTGCATTTTGTTTTCTTTCCAGAAAAGCATAGTGTTCCTCGTATCCAATTTTGACTAGAACATCAATCGATAATGATGAAGAGGCACGTGTACCCCGCAGTACTGCTAACTCGCTGCTGTTGCTATTTATTCAATTTCTCATACTAGCTGATGATTACCATTTAATGGAGGATCCCGTCATTTTTCTTTTATATGGTTCATAAGTTTGAATGTTTTTTTTCCTTTTATTCTGCATTTTATATTCGGGAATGACCAACCCTAGCTACGACCACTGCTTTCGTGACCCCTTGGGCAAAAATGAGAACGAGCGCCCTCCGGGGAAATGTCGTCTGCTCAAGTATTCACATCGCAATAACAATATGAAAGAAAGTGTAAATTCAAATGACAAAAAGTTCACTTGAGAATACCAGAAGTCGCTTGTTATCATCGGTATGGCAATTTTCAAATGATGTACAGAAAAAAATGTGCAAGAAAATTTGACATAGATGCAGGCTCGATAATCATATAGCCTAGGTGTAATTTTTGTTTTACATGACATGCATCGACACTAGCATTGACGCACGCCAATTACCGCAGCATATTGTAACGACTCTCAAACTCGATCCTCCATATACCCACTACCGCCAGCGCTACGCAAGGCTGCTTGTAACGTGTTTTCCGTATTATTAGAATCTAAACAAGCTATATCGGCTGCCGTGGAAACCGGATAGATATCGCGAATGCTTGGATGGAGTCGGAAATCTCATCAACAAATACGAACAGATGATATTTTTGACATTTCTTTGACGAGTTCAGGAGCCAGATTTACATCAAAATGGGGACAAGTTGTTCATCAACGCGAAGTGTCAACGGAGATTCTACTGCAAAGTGAGTAGCCAAGTAGAGGAGTGTGATTTAAATTTTATGTTAATGTGTGAATGAATGAGAAGCAGTCCCATTCACTTGTTTTGCAGTTTGTGATCACTTGATTCTTCAGCTCGAATTCAGTATCATTTTCATTGAATTTGAATGAATCTTCAAATATGATTTCACTTGAATTTGACAAGATGTTTCTATCATATTCCCCTTGTGGCTGACCTCCTATTTATCCTTAAGTTATAGTTATATTCTCGGGAGTAGTCTAAGTCAGTGTGCTGAAGAAAATCTCATCAACACAATTTCAACAATCACAATGATATCTTTACAAGAAAAGGCAGTGGTGTCAATTTAACAATGCAAAAAGGATTTTCCTATGTCTGTGCACTCATTCGCTTTACACATAGTTTGGGATTTTACTAGATGTGATGATGGCATTTGGGGTTCACTGTAACTTGTACGCGGAAAACCTAAATTTTGTATTCTTTCAATTTCATCAATATTTGTCTTCAAACACATTTGTTTTGAAAATCCTTGCAAACGTTTGTGTTAAATGACATCCTCTTTCACATCATTATGCAATGTAACTTGTAAGTGAAATTTTGCCATCAAATATTTGAAGCTCGCAACACTTTTCAGAGGCTTTACATTGAAGATTTTTAAAGTTAGTTTTGATTGTAGAAAATTAAACCCCAAAGAATTTTTTTTTAATGTGTGACATTAACATGCTGATAATTAAAAAAAAAATATATATATATTAGATCTAATCTACATGTACATGCAGATAATTCAACATTTAGATCTACATGTACTTTATCTTTAGAAATTTGGGTTTTAACATGTACAGTATTTCACAAATATAGATCATAGATGTTTATGAAAAGAGCCTGAGGAAAAGAAGGGACATATTGTCCATTGACATACATATGAAATTATTTGTCTTTTTTCATAGCTTTAATATATATTGTACATGAAATCAAACTTAATTGTTATTTATTTTATTAAACAATTGCTTAATAAATTTTCTGAAATATGAAAAAAATATCAAGATATATACTTTAAAAAAAATTGACATACACTGTAGAGTACAATTTACTTTTAATACATATATACATGTATGTGTACATGTAGGATACAGATAAATTTAGATTTTAATTGTAAAGATATGTCTATTTAGATATTTTTCTTGCTTGATGCAAATTTTGTTTGAAAAAGGAGAATACTGGTAATGTAAGTTCTACTATGATAAGGCTGTTATGAGAACCATTTAATCATATGATGCCAAATATGAGTAATATGTTTCATGGCAGAATATAAGTATCATGTCATACATGTATAGTACGGAATGTTACATACATTGCTCTTATATTTTTTTTTGGGGTTCATAAAACATGATACTTTACTAAATATATTACCCCCCAACTTCCTCTCATACTTTTGGATTCCTCCTTGTAAATAGTCCATGTGTGTGCATTTGTGTGTGTGTTTAAATGTGTGCATGGAGCGGGAAGGGGAGTAGCATATATTCAATCAATTTGTGTAATTTTCTTCTTAAATCATGTGTAGCTTACCCGCATACATGTACAAGTTAGTACCAGTACGCAATCATTCTTCACAGGGTACTTAATTATCAGAGGGATGTAGCTGTCATCTATCACGGAGTTCTTAAAAAAAATAAATTGTAATTTCACACTCAGTATATCGATTATCGATTGTTAATTTACTTGAAGGCATTTTGATTACTTGCACTGAAATTATCACCATCATCATTATTCTTTTCCAAAACAAGAAACTACTTTGAAATTTATCATGAATGGGGATCCTCATACGGGGTGATTATAGACCAGCAACATTATAATAACAGAAACAAATCTCTTAATTGAATACAAAAAAATAATATGACTTGGAACAAAAATTAATTGCTTGCAAACAACACTTTTTGTCAAATGGTATAATGATTTAAAAAAAAAAAAAAAAAAAAAAAAAAAAAATCAAAAATCAAAAATTCACAACATTCTTGTTGCATTTGTAGAAACTCCGCTTGCATGGTTCTCTCTTTCAGAGCTGCCAACTAGTACGGATTTCCCGTAATTGGTACGGAAATTAACGACCATTACGGCAGTACGGAATGTTGTCTAAAAATTACGGATTTTTAATTTTTAATTTTTTATTTATTTTTTTGCGCATAGGGATCTATCGTAGCAAGTGCTGTACAGTATGGTGGCCATCCAGCACTCGCTGCATGAGAAAGATGGAAAATTATCAAGTATTCTCTTAATAGAAGCCAATTTTTCATTGAAAACTTATGTGTTGTGATGAACTGAAAATCAATATTTAGCAACTTTGTGGGAGTAATGTGTTCAACAAATTTCAGATAATCATGCGCGCATGCGTCTGCTTGCCATTCTTTTAAGATTCATGGCGCCGCATAGGAAATTACTGGTTTATTCCCCAAATTACTGATTTTGAGCCTTATGGTTACTGATTTTCTGTTCTGGAGGTTGGCAGCTCTGCTCTTTGTACTATCATTGAAATCAAATCAGGGTGAACATTCTCTTTAATCTTTCCTTGGTTTTAGAACGGATGCCTATCAGGAAGTACATATTCATTTAAAAGAATCTTTTCTGTTGAGTCTTATTTTGTTTTTGCTCTTTGAATGTGAGCTGTCATTAATTCCATTAAACCTCCAAAGTGTGACACAAAAACACAGCAGAGGTTCACGTTGGCTTGCTAGAATTTTGCCATTTCACAGCATACAAGAACCTAAACAAAGTACATTGTAAATGATAATGATACATTTTACAATTTGATTCCAATGGTTCCCTTGACTTAATATGTAGGTTTCACTTAATTGTCTTCTCTCTCCCTTTTATCTGTATTTTTTACAAACTTGATTTTCGGTAGTTTCACTTTTCCCTCTCCATTTTTCTTCTATTCTTCTTATATTGTGTCCTGTTTCCTGGATTTCAATATAAAATCAGATTTTATCTTCTTTCCGTTCTTCAGGTCCCTTTTATCTGATAGTGTTCTAAAATGGATGACTTGATTATGTGTTGCACATGACGGAGTACGCATGAGACAGATCTAATCACTTGATGCGTGTATGTTGTGACCTTGTCTGCTCTGCACCTGAGCACACATTTAAGTTCACCTGAAGTAGGGAGGTTTAAAAAAATAAAAATAAGAGCTGATCTGATCTATTTATGTGTTACATACATGAACATGTTTTTTGTTTTGTTCTTGGTATTTTATGCCAAGTATTCATGTAGATGTAAATATATAGTGGTATACACATACATGCAATACATGAATTATGAATACAAATGATTGAATTGAACTGCATTTAAATGACACCAGTAATACCCTTAGAGCATGTCTAGAGTGTTTGAATACCTTTAATTAAATTACCTTCAGGCAACTAATAATATATGTTTTACTTAAAAGATTGATAGGTTTATTAAGTTGTAAACTGTTTCACCTGCACAAAATAATTTGTCAGAATCCTACATACATCAGATATAGATTTTTGAGTTAAATAATGTCCGTTTATTAGGTGATGATGGGCGTGGCAACTGTTGCTAGTTCTTGCGTAATCTCGTAAAGTCCACTGAATTGATCAATAGTTTCTTTATGTGCTCAATCAATATCTCTTAAACACCCTAATTGATTATACTCTCTTCCTTCCCTCTATTTCTCTATTCATTCTTTCTGCAATCGCTCACAAGGGAGGTTTTAGAAAGAAACAAATTTTCATGCTGGAAGAAAAAAATACATGTTTCATAACTTGCTTTATTTTCCATCTTGGTCAGTTGTTTCACTTTGAAAGCAACAAAAAAGAGCAGCTGAAGCCTTTTCTTCATTGGCTTTTGTTGAACATTTATACCCTTTGGTATCAATAGGCGCACCCAATAACCCCAATTACATGCCTCTCTTCATGCCTTTGCACGCTTCTTTACAAAAGGGGATCAATAAAACCAAACAGAGACCGCGCCGATCAATAATGTTAAAGCCAGCTATTTAATGTTAATTGTCAGTGTCGCTCTAGTAGAAAAGACTTGTCACTGTTCTCTTTTCAATTTGAAATTCCAAATAAAATGATGAAATCATCATCTATTGTACATTGGCAAATGAATTTTGTTAAATCATAACATTGGGTACATTAATTTTTGCTGCAGTCCCAAAGTACTGAAATTAATATTTTAAATGCATTTGATGAAAGAAATGGGTTTCTCCTCATACCATAAGAAAGGAGAGAAAATTGTGAAAAAAAATGGCTGGATGGCCCCTGCTTCCACCATAGCACCCACCATAGCAACAAACAAAATATGAATACAAAGATGATGAATTCATGTTTGATCATATCATTGCTCCATTAGAGCGAATATTGGATGAGAACCGTACATGTAGCACATTCTAGATGTGTGCAGCAGAGCAGGCGCAATTGATCACGAAGCCACGTATTGATTATAGGTACATCATAGGACGACCTATATTACCTAGGTAACCAGACATACATAGTAACACTCTTCCAATTTAATCAAATTAACTGATAAATAATGCAGTGCATCAAATGTCAATATCATTAAACAAATTAACATCTTCCCTGTTGTGAGGTATAATTTTGCGGCAGTCGATTGTGAGTAAAGCGATTGCGATTGCTTTACTTGATATTTTTAAACAAAAAGAATTTCAAGTCATCATATGCAGAGAAAATGGACATTTACATTATCATTTACATGAGCAACTAAGATAGCAAAAAGAATATGGGCTGCACATCAATAAGTGCAAGTACAAAAAAAAAAAAAAAAAAAAGTGCAAGTACATGTAGAATATGTGCAATAAAAATGTGCGAAGTAGAATATGTGCAATATCAACATTTGATATGTGAAATTTAAAATTTATATAAGCATTTATTCGCCTTCTGTCATTCAGCTATTTCAATTGGTTGTAGTTTCATCTGAAAAGGTCTGGCAGATTAAAAAGTTGCTGCTGTATATAAAAAGAGCCCTCTTCATTCCTGTCAACAGTTTTGATGCATGAAGCCATTGAATGGATTTAAAGTTTAGCTGTGAGAAAGGAACTTCCCTTTTATCCCAACCTTTTTGCAAGATACCTTGGATAAGGACATATCTTTGTGATGATTGAGACGATGATTTACATTAATTATATGGTGCAATATTTACGTTATAAACACTAAAAGACACAGATGGGAAGAGACATTGTATGGAATTAACTAAGGTGTTTAAGGTGGTGTGGAAATCAAGACTATAATCCTGTTTTGTCAGTTGCTGTTTGTAAATTAATATCCTAATTAATGCCTTGTCAGAACGCCAAGGTTAGGCCAATCGGCCGCATCCCTCAGTCTTTGTTGCGAGTAATGAATTCTCGTTGATTGTCCAACCTTGCATGTGGGCAGAACTGCACCAATGATGGTTCATTCAGACTAGACATTGTAAACCGCTGATAAAGACACAACAAAAATTGGAAAGTGTTTTCAGGTAAACCGAGATGGCAAGAGGGGGGATGATAATTGTGAGCAACAAAGAACCATATCAAATCATACTTCCATGTGCAGTGAGTAAATGAGATACATCATTTTTATGTGTACAATACTTGTACTCGTCATTTTTAAGACATTTTCTGTGATGAATTTTTTAAAAGATGGCTTTAAGCCTCAGGTGTAAATGAGCATTAAGGAAATGAAATACGAAATACATGACATTGTTGATCTGTTGCTTGGGGATTGTAGTCTTGGTGCTTATATATTTTGTTGTTTGAGAGTTGGGTCAATTGTGTATTGGTGATTGGTAGACTGCTTCTGCTATTGAAATATGAAAGCAAGGTATTACATGATTACATCGTGCTTTTATAATTATATTTTATATTTTGACTTTACATATTAGTATTTCAGTTCAGAACTAAATGATGCACAGATGCTGACACCTCACTAAATGAATTAATTCATGTTATCATGTTTAAAGGACACTACCCATTGAAATTCGAAAGGAATTTTATGTTACTATTATTTTGATTATACAATAATAATGTAACATTAATATTTAGGCCCATAGTATGGTCCAATTTACCCAGATAGCCTCATTATAAATACTGTTTTTCTGAGTGCCCTGCAATCTTAGTTTAGTTTACGATGAATAATTACATGTAAAATACCACAAAATCGTATACAAATATTGAATTGATATACAATTTTACCCTCATTTTGAACCTTTGTTCAAAAACCAAAACATACAGAATCCAAATAAATTGACCTTTGTGAACATGAGCTTACATTATTCCCATAAACAGAATCTGCATAAAGCAAGAGTAATCTGTGAATGAACCTATCTTTTACAATAAGTTTATATTGATGTAATCTGCATTCTACATATTGTGTTTAAATGATTGTTGGTGTCATATATTTCGTTGGCATTCATTCTAAACAGGTATTTTCTTTGTATTTGAACCAAAAAAATATGATTGAGGTAGTCTCCAATTTGGATCAGAGTTTATTCTTACATAGCTATGGAAAAGACAAGAACTTCCTCTTAATAGGCACATGTTGTTTTATTCAGGTCACTAGATAATGAGGCATCTCCCGATTTGTTCTTTATCCTATCATTTTGTTACTTAAAAGATTTACTCAGTTGCAGTTGTTTTCTGTTATCCAATTCCCCCCAAATCCTTTGTTATAGACATCTTTGTTTCTTGTTAATTGCATTACTTTAGAATAGTGAGAGATTCAGTTTGTTGTTAATACTTTACAGATAACTTTAGGCTATATGCAAATTAATGGCAGCGCAATTCAAAACAAGAAAGGAATGACATGGAGAAATCAAGACAAATGTAACAAGGAAAAACATGTTTTGGAAAAAAGAAGAGGAGGAAGACAACATTAACAGGAAGACAATATTAATGTTTCAATCAAGTTTAATAAGATTTGTATGATTATTTAAAACCAAACATGGCAAATTTAAGAGCACATTTCTGATGTACATGTAGTATTTTTATTACAGATACCTTTGACATGTTTCAAGGGGTTTTCAGTTTTGAACATTCAATGTGTGCACAATAGTGCCAGACATCTCAACATTCAGAGGATCATGTGTCTGGAAGAAGATTTCTTAGAATTGAAGATATTTTGTAGGAGAGATCATGTGACATCTATTGTGTTCTGTTCAGGTCAAAGGTCATGCTAGCAAAGTTCACGGTCTTGAGGGAAACGTGTCAGTCAGCTCGTCCTTGTTAAAAGATTTCTTACTGTAGATGTAATAGAGGTAGCAATAGGCACAGAGCGACATAGTTTAGACAAGTTTATGAGGAAAAAATCAAATTCTTTTTGTTTCTTCTTTTTCTTTTTTAATTTCCCTCTTATTTTGTTGAGACTTTTGCTTTGAACATAAACTTGTTTATTTATGTTTACTGTAAAATCAAAATCAAATCAGAAGTATTTTGTAGACTCTGCATTGAACATAATAAATAGAAACCCAAATTCAACCAAGCAAAATTTTGCAGAAAATATGTGATAAATGCATAGAGAGCATAGAAATATGAAGAAATATGAAGAAATTGCAGGTATCAGGCAATTTATTAAAAAAAATGTCTAGTCCCCTATATTGGTTCTGGCATGAGACTATTCAATAGCTGTGCCTTCAGACAAGTTTAAAATGACGTAAAGCCAGATGGTTTGAAAAAGTAGTTCCATAATTACACTACCATTTATCAAAGTTTATCTTTGATTCTGTAAATTGATTGGTATCTATTATTTTCATTGATTTATTTGTATATTATTGCAGTATGCTACTAGTATTACAGACAGTTGCCTTGAATACAAACCAAGCAGTGCTTATGTGTTCGAGTAGCGCTGGAATATATTGATTGAAAAATGAAATATTTACACAGCCGAGGAATTAATTTTCCAAATTTGGCACTGAAATGTGTCATATATGTGCAAAGCCAAGTCTGTTCTGAGACTGTATTCAGACTTCAAATGAAAATCTCATTGATGAATTCCTTTTTGACAGACTGACTTTGAGAAATATTGAAGTTATTCAATTTGTTAATATTTGTATCTATTTTTGTCATCTGTCCAATTCACATTTGAATTAGAAGTGGAAAATACTAATCAGAAGCAAAGACAAAAGTTAATCACATTTTCTTATATTTTTCTCAATAGAAAACAAATATATTTAATTTTCTTTCTTGTTTCCAGAACGCAATTTTAGGTTCTAAATTTATTTCAGCTTCTGTGTTTTTGTTGTTGCTTGTTATAATAACCACTTTATCATCAACCAATGGATCAATGGGCAATTCCCTTGAAATAGAATGTTATCAATGACAACAGGAAAACCAAGAAGTAGACACTGATGAAAGCAGTTTGTAAAATTCTCATTCTCTCTTAAAGCCAGTCGTTTTTTTAATTTAAAAGTAATACGCTTATATTCATATTCCAAACTGTTTTTCGGTTATACGAGATAGAAATCAGCACAATGAGGTATTTGTGTGGATAGCTGTCACAGAATTAAAGCCTGTATTCGTAGACTAAGGTGAGTCAAAGGAAAGGAAGATGGATTCTGATCATCATTTATGAAATTGGTTCTTTGTCAAATCTGACAGTCACTGTACAAATTGTAAATATGTACTGCTGGTGATACAGTGCTCTTTTCTTTGGGGTAGGGGTGAGAGGGGAGGGAGGGGGAAATAAGCTTGTACATGGGGTTAGACATGGGACGAGGCAGAATGCCCCAAGCCCTAGGGTTCAGAATTTACACTAATGAGGTGTATTCAACATAAATGTATCATGAATGTATTGCTAAAGGATATTTGATCTAATGATTCAGTCTCATTTATGGGATGCGATACAAGCAGTACTATGTCTTACATATTGCATTAATACTTACAAATAATTAAAAAATCCTATTGAAAAATATATTGATAGTTAATATATTTTGCCTTAAATTTTGTTTGTTAGTGATCAGGCATTATGTTTCTTATCTAGTCAACATTTAAAAAAAAAAGGAAAATTGAAAAATGAACATGGAATATTTTACAGAACAAATGGCATGAAGTATAAAATTTAAGTTTTGTTTAATTATTATATTTTCACATTTAATGAATACCATGTTGTATACATTGGATAGTCTTTAAAAACGAAATTCATTGACTTATTGATCATGAAGATTTTTAAGAATTTACACATTATAATATTTGGTGATTAAAATTCTGTACAGTACCCTTATCTTTTTCTTTCACTCAACTCATATGTTGTTTGAACATGGTAAATCATACCCCCCCCCCAAAAAAAAACCCTCATTTTTGCTATGAAGCTGCTGTTTTAGAATTAGGAAACTGAGGATTTGGATGTGAAATTTGAAATAAGAATAACTGAAACCAAGAACAGAAAACCTGTGTACATGTACATGTAATATATCTGAGCTATATATCTCCAGACACTATTCTACCACATTTCCCTAATGGTCTAGAAATGCATGCTCAATCAAGCTCAAATCCAGCTGCTTCACTGGTTTGATACACTACGGTTCATTGGATCAAGTATGCAATCCATAACACTGGAAGAACAGCAAAATTTGCTCTTTTAAAGATATCATTTAAAGGGATAGTCCACCCATATATCAAGTAGGATTTGATTTTAAAAACCCCAGAAAAACAAGAGAAAAAGAAACTTGAAATTGTTGAAATCTAAAGATCTGACATCTAGGGGCTTGCATAATGAATTACTTTCTTTTGAGAAAATTGAACTTTAAAAAGTAAAGTATGAAAAAGAATTTTAGGATTAAGATTTTAACTTGAAAATTATTTGTTTTCTCTTGAAATGCAATAAAAAATCACCAGAACTCAACTGTCAATATTTCAAAACACCATTTGGGCTTGCCTACCATTCAGATTTTGATAGTTGTTTTATCGTCTAAAGACAAAGGACAAGGAATAAATGAAGACTACATTAAAACAACATGAGTATTAGTTGTTAATTTTCCCCTCACATTTGACCAGTTTACCAATGTATTCATTTCCTTGCTGGTGAAAAAACATTACAGTTTAAATCATATGTACATACATGTATGACAGCTAGGATCTCAATATTATGGAATCCAATCAATCCTTTCTTCCCACACTTAATTGTTGCTATAGCAACAAGCTCAAGAAAGTTTTAGAATAGTCAAAAGGTAATTCATCCCTGAATAGACCTCCTTATTGATCTGTTGAATGGGGTTAATTTTCTGATTAATCCATAATTCCCAATTATTCATTGTGATAAACATTCCCTGTAGGCTGCAAATTTTATTCTTCTTAGTAAAATTTATATAAAGAAAGGGATGTATTTCTTGATGCCTGCATCTATTTAAGTTCTCCAAGTTGGTTAACTGAACAGTGATGCTTGCTCGACAAATACTATAACATTAGTTTCTTGGTACCATGGATACAAATTTTGTTTAAATTTGCATCCACTTTGGTGCTCTATTGTGTGGTATGTTTGCAGATGTTGTATAGGCTTTCCCCTCATGGCATGGTTACTGTGTTTTCTATATATGTGCATAACACTTTTTCTAGAATGAAAACTGATTCAGCCAAAGTTAGTATATCACACAATTCCTTGCATTATAGATGTGATTAATTTCAGCGCCTGTATACATTCCTATTGTCAAGGGGATGTCGAGATATGCAAACTATGAATCAGCAAGTTTACTCTCAGCTTAAACGGCCAGTGATGGCAAGTTTCATTATCTGTATACATGTACAAATCTTGGAGATGAAATATGAAAAATGAGGCCCGTGTGCATTAGACATCGGTGTAGTGTTGAACATTGGCATTACATGTATTTACTATCAGAATGTATGCTTGTATACATGTATGCGCTTGAAAATTATTGGTACTATAGTCACTGTGTATTTTGATAATAAACAACGTTTCCATATCAACCATAAATTAAAGAAAACAATGGAACACTTTATATGTTCGATTATAGATTGATGAACGACGTCAATAAATCAGACAATCGCAGTATACTGCAAAGGGATATACAGATGAATGTTGTATAGAAAGCTCTCAGGTGTACATAGTACTTCAATGTCTGGAGTTTTACTATTGAAATGCGTGCTCTTTTAGTATTCAAGGTATAATTATCACCTCCTAGAAGTGCAATCCATTGTTGCATAATTAATGAAGCCGTTCTCTATGACGTCAAAGGTTCTTATATACATACATGTAGGAAGAATGAAAGGTAAATTTGGCATGGGCTTACATTTCAGGGCTGGACGTTGAAGAGAAACAAATCAAATATTGACTCGTTATTTTGTTTCCCCTCCAGCTCAAATAATCATGATAAATGGGTTGTTGCTGTGCATATCATAAGTGTTTTGTGTAATTTGTTGCTAAGGCCAAGCTACGTGTCAGAGGAACTAATCACATTGATGCCCAGTGGTCAGCACCTCAGCGGTCAATTTACCCTTTTAGAAATTTGTGTAAGCTAGCATCGAGCTTACAGCAAGCTTGCAGGGTTCCGAAAATGCACATGAGAACATGCATTAAGCCTTAAAAAAAAAAAGGTGTTGTATTGCCCTTTAGGTGCCAAAACATGGGTCGGTCGGTTGGATATATATATTTTTTTTCTTCTGTATTGATCTATTATCGCTATGGCTCTTTAGAAGATAAAAACATTATCTATCAAGAATTGTGCTTAAGTTTTATGCATTGTTTGACCAATTTCTAAATTCTGTAACAATAATGTAAAAACAAACAAATGCATAAACTAGGTGTACACACAAGCCAAAAACTTGACTTTCACTTTGGTCACCATTTTCCATTTAAACACTTATGTTTTTTATGTAGTCTGTCAATACTGAATTATGTATTATAGGGTCTACTTTCCCCTTTCAGCACCTTGTTTCTCACTGAATGCTACACTTTTTATGTTTTTTAAATCTTTTTAATCGTTTGATTGAAATGTTTGAATTAGAAGATGATAATAATGTTATTGGTAAAGTTGTCTGTTAGGAGCCAGAAACGTGTTACCTCTCTGTGAGTTAATGCCAGTCTGACTCTAAATAATGTCTCTCTCCTTCTCTCTCCCCCTCTCCCTCCTCTTCTAACTTCTGTTGTGTGCAGCTTTGTTCTTGTCTTGTTTTGTCCTGTCATATCCTTTTGTGTGTCTTGTCCCATTCCGTCTTGTTTATCTTGTCGTGTTATGACTTGTTTTTTCATGTCTTGTCTTATCCTTTTATGTAATTTTCCTGTCCTTTGTGTCCCGTTTTGTCATTTTTTTTCTTCTTGTATTTTTGTTGTTGATTATTTAGATACTTTAAAATGGTTTACGAAAATATATTATTATATTATATCTATTTTACTGTGATTTTAAGACACTTTAAAATGATTTATGATAATAATGCTCATATTATATTTATTCTTGGGAACCTACAAAAACAAGCTTTGCTTTCCAGTAGGTTCCTGTTTCATTTCATAATTTTGATCTTACTTTGTCAACTATATTCTTTATTGTGCAAACAATTGTTATATGAAATGAAATAAATAAAATCAATCAATCAATCAATCAAGGAGGATAATAATAACTGTATCACAATGGTATTAACAATTCTTACACGTACGTTATTACTGACAAATGTACCTTGTTTAGGTCTGAAGGAGATTGAAAGGGTCTGCAGAAATAATAAAAGCAATGCATAAGCATAATGTATAGCTTGCCTGTAATTATTAAAGTGTACATAGGGTCTTTTATAGTAATCGACATGTATCTAGACAGTAATCGACATCTAGACTTATTTGCTCTATAGGGCCCTGAAAGGTTCTTAATTATTTGACTGTACTCCTGCAATTATGCAGTAGTATGGACAGCTACATCTAAGAGTGAAAGTTGTATTCTATTTGCATTATGTTTGGTTTGGGTTACTCTAAAAGGCTTTAAAGCGATGCAGTACGTATACTCTCTATAGGTGTGCTTCTGGAGTACAAACAGAGCCTCGTGAACTAATGACAATTGCCTTTTATTTGCATTTCTTCTGGTTAGAAAGGTTTTGAAGGGTTCTTTATAGGTCTAATGCAAACCATTGTCTGTTGCTGATGTATATTCCTTGCATTATAAAGTTTGTTGCCTGCAAGAAAGCCGTAAGTGCTATTGTCAATATGGCAGTAACGGCCTTGTTGCGGGCAGTACTTGTACGATGTAAAGAGTGACTCCTTGAGTAGTGAAAGTTGTTACCAGTTGCATCTGTTTTGTTTTTAGTTGCTACACAGAGGTTTGAAAGAATCTAATGAAAACCAGAAAGATCAAATCCTTGTGTGGTTGTTTTCACATTGTCAGGGAGATAACAATATTGAGTGATACCATTTAAATTGTGTTTTAATTTGATTTTGGTTGCCCAGGCAGTGATCTTATTATAATGAGACAAGCTGAGCGTTGGTCTAATAACAATCCTTGTATTTCACGCTATTGTGAGCTTTCCTTGCCTTTTCTGACTAAAAAATTAACCCGTTACCGGTAATCTATCATGCAGACGACCTTCTGGACCCCTACCCTTCATAATCAGCCCGCCCTCGTATGTAGTGGTATACAATTATCGATATGACCTCGCATACAACATGAAATTCAACTTACAAAAATTCATTAAAAAGAAAAAAAAGAGAGATGCGCCCGCTGATCCATGCAATCCTTGGTATCCACTGAGCTGGCATCCAGAATAAGGGATGTGTGCTTTGTGTTGCTATGATGCAACTCCATAGCAACAGTGTTACTATTGCACATCCAACCAAGGTTAATGGGAGTTTATATCAATAGCGGAAATGAGCTGCTAGAGGAAGACAGGGGAGGGTAGAACGGACGGACGGATGGGGAAAAAATATCGACAAATGCCTTGCTGGAGCCAGGCTGTACTAATTAGAAAGGTTGCTCATTGATCATGTTTTAAGCTAAGCGGATAGCCAGGGGAGAGAACAGCATTATTAGAGATTCCAACACATCTTTACATGGATATAGTGATTTTATTTTAATTTTAAGTGTAGTTTGTCATTTAGTTAATCATCGCATTAACTTTGTGTTCATTGTTTTAGCCTGCCTTATAAAGTAGGGAGCAAGATTTTGATTGTAGTGTACAGAAGTGGATAAGGAATTCCATTTACGGAATTTCTTTTGCGAACGTGCAGCACATAATTGCATGGCAATAATCGGGACGTTCATGCCTAATTTAGTGCAAATAATGTTGACCAATGATCAATTACTGATGATTAATGGAATTTCTTAAGGTCCTCCTTATGTTTGCTTATGCAAATAATTGTATATGATTATCACATACAGTCATACAGTGAAACATGTAGATAAAGAGCACGTAATGTGCAAATCATTGTTGCATTCATTATAGGCAAGTGGTCATTCTATTATTGTTTATGGTAATACAGTTTTCAAAGAAAACTGTTATTAAAGGGAACCAACAGATATGTGGTCTTAATAGGCAGGTGGTCTTCCTTTTCATGATGGGGTTTCCCAAATTTTCCAAGCATGTTTGACCGTTTCACCCAAGTAGTTTTTTTATGATTTTTTTTTCAGTTTCATTTATTTCTCCTCAAGAGATCAATGTGATAAAAATACATATATAAACAGACAAATGTATGACAATACATAAGGTGAATTATACAAGTGAGGAGGGCAGTGGCCAAAAAGGAAACAAACCTTGTAAGAGGCCAACCCTTTAAAGGTACTACATGTATGTCCCATTTGCAGGCCAAAAAAATGAAAAAGTGATATTCCAACTGCATTTGAAAGATAATACTAATTTAGAACTTCCCTAAAAATGGTGGGGCTTGAAAATGTCTTCAAGTGGAAAAAAAACGACTATTAGTTGTCAAATCGACTTTAGGGCTATAGAGCCCAAAAGTAATAGTCTTGATTTTCAGACAATTGTACCGAATGGTCATACGTTGTATGCTGCACAAAGATTCAATCAGTTTAATCTTGGCCATCACAAGAAGTGGGTTATTGATGTAGACAAATGCTCATGTGCCCTTTACAACTCTTTTCACGTATGTTATTACCAAAGAAGAAAAAAAGCCAGTCAGTCACTCAATAGTGTCTGACAGTGAAGTCTAGCAAGTAAACGGGTTTCCTTGCATAATTTGAATATGAGGACACTGAGCACTAACGTTTAAATTTCACAGGACATACATGACATATTCATAATTCCTGCAAAGTTCTACAGAATTTGAGGTTGGCTGCAAAAGGGACATAGTACCTTTAAGAAAACAAGATATACACCTGTACAATATGTAACATAAAAACACATAAAAAAAGGAACACAAAATAAGATAAGAAAGAATTTAGAAATGAAGTATTTAAACTAACCTACTAAAAAACTAACAAATGAGCCTAATACTGAACCTAATATTTAGATAATAAAAATACCTTATATTTCCTTCTAAAAACAGATACTGAAGAGCTATTCTAAATGTTAGAGGGTATTGAATTCCATAATTATTATGATTGAAAGTCTGAGTGCAGACCATTATAGCTGTATTAAAGCCTCAGTATAAATGAAATTTACATTAGTTAATAGCTGCACTAGCTGAATGTGATCTGAATTTGTTACGATTGGAGAATGAATAGTTGTCATATATATGTTTACAATGTACATGTGCAGTATGTGAGGTATTACTAATACATATTTATTACTGTAAATATAAATATTTTAAAATTCAATCAAGTTCTCTAAGCTGTAACAGCTTATACCCTTTTCACATCTACCAAATATTGCTTAACCCCGGGAAATAGGTGGGGCTAAGGGGGCTCTTAGCCCCACCAATTCCTTCCTTAGCCCCACCAATTACCCGGGGTAATTTTAGCCGGCTTTCTGTTCACATTACGTTTTGCCAAAGTGGGCTAACCCCACAAATAGTACGGGACTATCTGGCCCTGCAAAATAGCAGGGTTAGCCGGGCAATTGTGGTGCTAAGCTGCGTAGTGTGAATCCGAACCGGGCTAAGGAGAAGCGGGGCTAAGCAACAGCCAATCACAGACAGCGTGGTCGTGTGGTCGTGAATTTGCATTTATCGCGCGCTATGCATGCAGTTCACGTTACGCATGCATGCAGTTCACGTTACGCATGCATGCTCTCTGTATTGACGTTTAGTCTTTTACGAGGCAGAGGTCATTATGAAAAAATCTTTATTATAAAATTGATTTAAAAAAATAGTGAAAGAACATGTAGCTCATAATTTTTTATTGCATTTATCATTATCAGTCATATTTACGTAGGTAAATTTATCAAGTGAATTGGATGAAAAATGGGTAATTGATTTGTATCGGTAAAATAATAAAGGGAAAACGCTTTGCGCAAGGCTGGATAACACAACACGAGCGAGCTAAAATTATTACGTACCGTACTGTATATTGTTGGTCTTTTTACCACAAGCAAAGAGTTCGTTGACCGATATTGATTATAGTTCAATTGTTGCATTGATTGTCTCCTGATTTTAGTCGAAAGGCGCATGCGCGGTAGCAAAAGCATTAATATTCATGAGCTATCGAATAGTCCGGGGCTAAGGCGAACGTAGTGTGAATCGCGTGAAATTTCTTAACCCCGGCTAAGCACATAGTCCGGGGTTAAGAAAATAGATGTGAACAGCAAAAAAAATAGTATGGGGTTAAGGATAGTATGGGGTTAAGGATAGTCCGGGGTTAAGAAAAATAGATGTGAAAAGGGTATAAGAGAACTTGATTGAATTTTAAAATATTTGTCATATTACAATATTTCTTGTTACATTATACATTTAATATATCACACATATGTTTGTTCCTACTTTCATTTTGATACATGACAATGTTTTTGTTAAACGCTTTAATATCTTTCTTTATATTTCTGATATGATATATACCATACATGTACCATATCAATGATATTTAAAGCAGACAATACAATGTACATGTTACAATATAATACAATACAATACAATACAGTACAATACAATACAGTACAATACAATACAGTAAAATACAGGATTACAAGACATCCCATGAAATGTAGAAGTCAAATATATAATACTTCATAATTGTACACACTTCCCCAACTGCATACTCATATAGCACCTTCATGGCCCATGCTTGTTAGAAGAAGAAGAAAAAAATCTAACTTGATTTAAAATGTACAATGAGGGCACAAGGGGTGGGGGTAACTTAAGAGCTCTCCTTAGTCCATGTACAGCGCTTATATTCCCCCAAGCTGGATGAGTCATCATCTTCAGAAGATCAAATTCTGTGTTTGGGGCCAGAAGGGCATTAACTCATATAATTTAACACAGATTGAATGCCCTTCTAGCTCTGAACAGATAATCTCCTTGAAGATGGAGTTTTGTAGAAATTCATGCATTTTGAAGAAGAAAAAAAGGTAGAGCATGATGAAGCAACAGGTTCAAGTACATGTATCAATATGACACAGTCCTGTCTGTAGCTCAAATCTTGAGAAACAAGATACAGTGGAAACATTAAAGGGACTTGGTAACATTTTTCAGATGAGAGAAAAATGGTGCTAAGGTGGTGACTTCAATGCAAGATGTACATTAAAAGATAATCAGAAAGTTTGAGTGGAAACAGATTATTATTAATGATACAAACGGGGAAAAACTGATCTGATTGATTCCTTAATTCACCCAACTATATTATTACAATTTAATTACATTTTAGGTGAATTTAAATCGTCACAAGTAATGAATTGGCTCTATATACCATTTCAGACATTTAAGTGTTGAAAGATTTTTAAAAGCCTGTCTTATGTCTTATTTTCATGGAAAAACGGTTGGGAAAAATCCAAAAGTGATTGGGAGAATTTACTGTTAGAGGGTGTCGCACAGTGACGCCTTCAAAGAAAACCATAAATATCTTTGTGGTTTGAGAATTTTTTTTCAGGATTTTTTGCATGTAAGTGGGCTAGTACAGTGGAAGGAATATAATAAGTAACATTTTATACAAAAATTACGCAGTTTTTTCATCAATCTTTAACAATGTTACCGAGTCTTTTTAAAGAAGTCTGCCCAGAAGTCAAGTTGGTAGTATAAAAATATCAAAACGGGAAGAAGAAAACAGATCAATGAAAATCTGAATAAAAATTGATAAAGGATTAAAGAAGAAAAAAAAAAAAAATTAAAATCAATTACCAGTAAACAATAATTAGCAAGTCTTATAATTTCTGTGATGTTCAGCTGTGCATTTGTTTTGTATTGAGAATCACCAAAATACATATTTCAGTTATTGAAAAATTATATATTTTTCTCAATCAGTAAGCTTTTCACTTGCAAAAGCAGGTATTTTCTACTGATTTTGAAGAAAGAATTACTTAGAGAAAAATGTGAGCTATAATTTCTAGCACAAAAATAAAATGGAAAGCTGATTGCAATGGTAATCTGAGTTGTCAATTTGTGTTTGCTCTTTCACATTTAGACTTCATAAAATCCTTATTATTTTTTCAAACTTCCTCAATATTTAATTCATGTATTTCTTTCATTTTTTTTATTTTTTATTAAATCAAATGAACACCAGGCTGGTGTGCCCCTTTAAGAGGGACCTGGAAGGCTGTAGTTGGCCACTTACACCCTCTCCTATATACAGTAATGTAGAGAACTGGGTTGTTGACATGCAACGCTGAGTCAGGACCCTATGGACCTTTTCCCCTTTTTTTCTTCTCCAAATGTGCATTCTGATGAACTACTGGTATTATAGATGGTTGTCAAGGAGCATTTTGGCAGGCTGCCAATATTCAGGATCATGCCCCTCCCCACCTACAATGACCCTTGACCCTCTCTGTGCTATCTTCTGAAGATGGTGAATCACTTTACACATGTTGGTAGCTACTTAGGATTGGCATCGGGCAGGCAACCCATAAACTGACAAAATTAAATTGGGATGGGTGGGAGGGGAGCAGAGATGGTGTACATGTTTGGAAAATGTGACAAATATTTAAATATTTGTTGAAAGTTGTATTTCATATACTTTTTTATACTGCTCTTAGTTGAACTACATCAGTTCTCTCCCTCAATTGCTCTTGCTCTCTTTCTTTCTCCCTCTCTCTCTCTCTCTCTCTCTCCCCTCTCTCATTCACTCTCTCTCTCTCTCTCTCTCTCTCTCTCTCTCTCTCTCTCTCTCCTCACTATCTGGGAGCATACACCAGTAACATGGGATACAGCTAATTCTATGGTATTTTTACTTTGATATTTTTGTTTTCTTTTGTTCCTGGCACATCTTTATATTATCGTCCCTGTTATTTATGTCCAAATGCTTTTTAAGATAATTCAAGGTGTGTAAGAAGTATAATTATTTTAATTTTTCAAATTACACTAAAATGTATCATAATAGGTACAGATTATACCTGATGAATTTACGCATCTAAATTATTCATCATTGCTACCACCTCTTGTAGGTTTTTGTATAATTAGTTTTTTTAATAATTGATTTTCTACTCTCAACACATACAGGTAACCAATTAATGACTTTTGCTAAACTGAGGTACTCTTTTCAGGCAAATTGTCATCAATAAATAGTGTTAACAGGAATTCTCTAACAAAGCTGCTCACAGCCAATAAAATGTGATGATTTGAGTAATTGTATCATTTTATAACAAGCTTAATGAAACGGCCCTGGTCCAATGATTTTATGACAATTATAGAAAATAAAACTAAAGTCAGGTCCTTACAGTTGATAGGTTGGTGTCGTTAATATATACATTGTACACAAGAACAAAGAAATTCAAAAGATGAAACTACCTATACTAATGCAGTTAATGACGATCCTGAATCTGGCCAGTGGTTTTTTTTCTTCCAGTAGGTTGGAATAGACTGTGCTATATATTCTCTTCCAAAGTTGTTTAGCAAATAACATATAATATATTTGAAAGTTTTGGTGTGATATTATTTTTTGTCAAAGGAAAACGTTTGTACTCTCTGCTGAGAGCCAAAAATACATTAACTCAAACCACAAAGTTAACACCCTTATGAATGTCATCATGGTGTCCTTTTGGAGCCAAAAGGGCATCAACTCCTTTGCTTTAACTCAGAGTTAATTCCCTTCGGGCTCTGAGCAGACAATATGATATATTCCTACCTTCCCTGATGTGATACATCACAAAAGACACAAATTCAATGGTGAATATGGACCGTATGTTTATTTTAACATTAACAATCACACAATTTTGTAGATGCAACTAATAGAAGTAGTAACAGAATAATAATTTTTGTTAAAGATATCAAATTGTGATTGCAAAGAATTTCATAAGAATCAACCTTCATGTAAGGCAATTTCAGTAGCATAGCCTTGAGCATCACTTATTGAAAAGTGGGACATAAAAACAAAATGCTACATATTCTGAACATGAGTTCTATAAGCAATACAAATTGCCCTTTGTGAAAGTGGTTTAAAAAGAGAGTTGAAGGTGACTTAAAAGAAAAGAAATTTGAGGACGTACCTGTAGCTAGGCAATGCAATTTTGACGATAAAAGTATAAGAAGTGAAGGTCATATGGAGACGGGGGAAAAAACATGGAAGAAGAATGAAATGTCGATGAAATAAAATCGAGCTGCTAACTTTATAAAATCATGTGGAAAAGGAAGAATGTAAACAGATAAATTGAAGCCTTATAGCCTGTTCACACCACAAGATATTAATACAAAACTTCTATAAAAGAAACATGGTATAAAGAATTATGGTATAGTGAAAGGAGCATACAGACAAGAAAACTACATTGTAGAAATAAACTAATGTTGAAGAGGCCATTTTACATGGCAGCTTGCACATTATCAATGCTTGCTCAAAATAAGCTCCAGCCAGTTTTACAATTTTTATACGAAACAACTTCCAACCCGTGTGGGAACCTGATTCTCTGTCGACTTCTCTTTTGAAATTATACTCAAATATACATTTTGCTATCATAATTGTCTTTATATAATATTCACATTAGCAAAAATGTAATAACTTATCGCATAGCTAGCTACAGTATGCAAAAAATTCTAGTAGCCTAAATGTGAGTGTGTTCAAATTTGGTTAGTCATCTTGACAAACAGCCCTGGGCTTCGCTAGGTGTAATTACATTTTCTGACCATGTACTGGACTGTAGCTCGATCAAGAGGCAAAGGGTAAAGCTAAAATGAGCTGTTCAAAGTCAGATGTGAACATATGTACCGACTTCATATTTCGGTGATATACCGATTTAATTAGGACAACAGATTAATACAAAAGAGTTTGGGGATGGGGTTGGGTTTGGGGAAGTATAATTCTGAATGGCACTTATAGTAATATCTGTTGTGGAATATACATGTATAAGTAAAGCATTTAATATTTTGTAGTGTTGAGTGATTTCATGCAATAAAAAATTATTATCCCTTCACATATATCATTCATCCTTGTAATTCTTTTTTGTCTCCCCTATTTTTGGGGAGGGGGAGGGGGGGGGGGTGAAGGGGCATTTCATTGTAAGGATATCAAAGCGATGATTTAGATAATAAACCCAACAGTTTCATCCTATGTTTATGCTTTTAGCCTGCAAGGATAGCAAAGCAGGGATAAATATTTGATTGAGGTGGCAATTAACCCAACATTTTCAGTGTATAAATTTTCTAATGGTAGATCTATAGAGGTATACTCCAATGTAGTCTGGCTCCTTTCACATTTTATGCATTACTTCAGAACCTGGCATATATTGTTCCATAATGGCATCGTCATGCTAAGTGCTAACATTTTTATTTATGTATATATACGCCTCGATAAGTACATAGAAAGTTATACATTGTATAATTCATCATCATCACCATCATTATATCATCATCAATGTCATTGTTCTTATCTTTTGTAATGATGATTTTATAGTAGCCCCTAGTTACACTTCACGAGGCCAGATATCAGCATTACTATACATTCTTACGAGTGAATCAGTCTGTTTTTGGTGTTACTTTATGCTTAATCTTGTAGTTATATTAAGACATTGAGATTTTAAATTGAACCTCATCATGCAGCGAGGAAGTTGCTATATACTCCGCTACACACCTTTCACACACCCTTTCCCCATGCAGGGAAACGTGTGCTCGATCGCAAACAGCCATGGCTGTGAATTTCTGGATCAAGTTACACCTCATCAAAATTTTGCAAAATGGAGAACAGTACCAGGGGTGGAGTGGGGGGGGGGGGGGGGGGATGGAAGTGTGAAATCCCCGTAGGTTCCAGGATGGATACATGAGCAACAAGCTGCTCTGTGAACGAATCTTATGACAACAGATCTAGAAGGAGACCTGGATGGTCGGTCGCTACTGAAATCAAATTACAGCTCCGTGTTTGCTTTATTTTGTATGATTTTATAGACATTTTCTGTGTATTTTAGGCTGTGTGTTTTGTTTGCTTCCCTTTTAGAAAGACGAAGCATGTTTGCATGACATTTATGACATGATACTTTTAATTACTTACAGGAGAGGCTGTTAATTTACACTTTGATACAGATCAAGAATTTAGTAGCATTGAAGATGATTTAAGTAATATACTGATGCTACAGTGTTGTCTATATAATTTACAGTACAATTTTTCTATTAATTACATCTTTGTAAAATTTGTGCAAACTTTTACATTTTTAAATTTTTATTGTAATTTATAATTAGAGGGTAAAAGAAAAAATGAGGATTAGCAGAAGGAGGGTAAGAAAAAGAAAGAACAAAATCAAGATGAAATATCAAGAAAAGGAGAAGAAGAAACAAATCTCTGTTCTTTTTTATGCAATCACCCTGCTAGTCAATATTCATCCCTAAATTTATACATGCCCAGTACTTACAGTAGGAGGGAAGGAAAGACATTTGTTACTTGACATCACGGTTTCAAGAAAACAATTTCCTCCAAGTCACCCGCACATCTTGGTTCCCATTAGCATACAGCCCTTTTTGAGGTAACAGGCTGTTACAGCTACTAGAGTTTGAGATGTGCATTTGGCCGACTTGTTTTACCTCTCTGTAATCAGTCACTTGTGGGATAACTTCGAGTGTCCTCGCTCGGTACTGTTCCATTTGCAAAATGGGACGTGTGATTTGAGAAGTGTCGGTGGTGAATATATCCATGGGCTGATTCGAGAAAGTTGTATTTATTTTTCTTGCTCGCGTTCGGTTTGGTCTTCGATAGCTATATACAGGCTGCTGAATTTCTTTTTTTGGAATTGAATGTCAGAAGTGTATTTGGATTGATTAGATTGTGACAGTATTTGTTTGTTTGTGGTGTGTGTTTGAAGGTTGTTGTCACTGCATGCATTTATTTATCAAACCACAGAAGCGTCCCAGCTAGGTCATGAGAATGTTAAAAAAGAAGAATATTGATAGGATAAGTATTTATAAGAAACCATGTGAGGTGTCGTAATTAAACTTAAAAAGCATTCAAAGGATATTGTGAAGCAAATAATTAGGAAATTGCACTTCACTTTCAATACATTTCTTAGGGCAGAATCAGGTTTTATACTCACACATCAGGGATGCCAGTTTAATATTTTGCCTGATTTCAGGCCCTGTCACAGGTCTCTCTATCAGGATTTTTCAAGCTTCATTGCGTACAGAATGTACCAGGCTCCAACACGCTGTTGTCTCTATCAGGCAAATACTGACTGGTATCCCTGACGCAAACTTGAATCTTGAATCTTGAATTTTTATCATACACATTCTCTGTTTTTAGTACTTTTTTCCTGAGCATAGGTTTACAGAATTTCATAATGTTCAACTTCATCCATAATAAACATTTTTAATTTAGTGATTTAGGGCCCTGGCTGTAGCTCTTAGTCGGCTTTAGAAATAGTTCAGACCATGCACCCTATTCCCAGTGACGTAAGTGTCTTTCAAATGCCCCATTATTGGCCCCAAAAGAGTTGTGTACGCAGCTTTTCGTAAGTACATATAAAAAAGAACAAGGAAATTGCACTTTTCAAAGATATCAAAAATAAAATGTTTAGAGAAAATGTGCAGTATCCAACTCCCATGGGCGCCAGGGGAAGATCAAAGCGAAATGTTAATGCGTCTAATGATTGCATAATTAAGGAGCCCTGGGGGTGTTTCACAAAGATCCTAAGTTGAACATATCTCTAAGTTAGTAAGTTGGACTTAAAAATTATGAAAAGCCATTAGCATCTTTGCGTTATTTTAAAAGGCATAAAATGTTGATTCAACATCATTCATATCTTCTATTATCAGGGAGATTTCATGTTCTTGATGTGGAATTTATGAAAATTTTGAAATACCGGTACTTGCTTTTTAATATATTTTATTTTAAGGCTACAAATGGCTCTCCATAATGTTTAAGTCCAACTTAGAGATAGGTTCAACTTAAGATCTTTGTGAAACACCTCCCTGGATGTATATTTTGAGTTCACAGAATATATTGTAATCTGAGAGTCAGAATTAAATCATGAGGGGGTAACAGAATAAGGGGTAAATTCACTTTAAAAGAGTTGTGCCCTTCCGGTTCTGAACAGACATAATAAAGAAATGTAAAAAGGAACTTGTTTGGGAAGGAGATGCACGTTCATGGAGTGAGTTGATGTAATTCTTTATAATAATAATAATAATAATCTGGATTTAACTAGAGTATTAATACGAACTACTATCTCTAAGCGCTTTACAGATATTATTACCCCGTCATTGGACTCATTCACGCACAATGTGCACCATCTCCACTACCTGGGGCGTATTCTACCCGACATATGGTCACCGTGAGGGCATATGGGAATTACTAACACAAAGGCTTTCGTCATCCTACCAGGTCCCCATTTATCTCCTGGGTATGAAGTGGCAAATGTAGATTAATGCCATGCCAAAGGACATTATCAATTATCATTTATCAATTTCTTTAAATGATGCCCAAACTTGTTTTGCTATACAAAGTTGATATGGTATATCACTATACGTCTTTCTCTTAAGAAATTAATCACTTAACGTAGTGCAAACGAATGTGCATTTTTATGTCTCTGAAGGAAGAGTTAATAGCATAGCAACCATTACTCTGTGTATTGTTTGCTCTGTTTCGATGAGACACACTCCACATGATTAATCCATGAAGCCAAACGTGAAGCAAAAGTGATCACACTAATAGCTAGTCAATTTTATCAGAGAGGCTTGAACCCAATTATGCATAACAGTTTAAAATTCATAGAATAGAATGTCAATGTACTTTAATTTTTTGTCTGTGTTCACCACATTTCGTGCGGTATTTCTGTTCTTTATACTATGTTGATTTGAATTTTATTATTAATATTTTGTGTGGAAACAGAGAGAAGTAGAGGCATAAGGAAGAGAACTAGAGAGAGAGAGAAAGGTGGAGGGAGATAGAGATAGAAGATGACAGAATTCACAGGGATGATGATGATGCTGATGATGATGAGAGAGCGAGAGAGAGAGAGAGAGAGCGAGAGAGAGAGAGAGAGAGAGAGAGAGAGAGAGAGAAAGGTGGAGGGAGATAGAGATAGAAGATGACAGAATTCACAGGGATGATGATGATGCTGATGATGATGAGAGAGAGAGAGAGAGAGAGAGAGAGAGAAAAAAAGAAAAAAAAGGGAGAGTATTTTATAGCAGTGAGAAATAATACAATGACATATTTTCAATTATAAAACTCACAAATTGCAAAAAATTCAGCAAGTACAGGATTCTTATTGTGCAGCATGAAACTTTTGCAAGTCTGGACCATTAAAAAACTCATGAAAGTGTCAAGCAAACAAAAGTTTTCAATATTGCAATATCTTCATGACCATTGTTAAATAGCCTTAATAGTGTCAAGTCGCCTGAATTTTTGGTTTTAAAGTACATAAATTAAAGAATAAAACTCTCTCTATCTCGCTCTCTCTCTCTCTCTCTCTATCTCTCTCTCTCTATTTCTCCCTCTCTCTCTATTTCTCCCTCTCTCTCTCTCTATTTCTCCCTCCCTCCCCCTTTTCCTCTTTTTTCCCTTTTATTTCGCACATACGTGTACTCCCACACATTTAATCTCTTTCTCATCTCCTAAAATGTGCTTGTCATTCTGTCATACTAATCTCTCGCATCTTATCTTACTTTTTTATCCCTCTGTAACTGCTTCCTCCCCTATCTCTCTCCTCCATCTCCCTCCTCCTCTTAACTCTCTCAAGAACATTTGATGTAATATGTTGAAGGTTAATCCATGTGGCATTTTCTGTTACAAACATAGAACCAATGTCCAATATTTCCCCTGATCACATAATGGTTTTACTCCGTTTTTAAGCCGTGCTCATGTCACTCACGATGTTTGCAGATGTAAGACTGTTGACAAACAACCAACGAACGTAGATATCATTACCTTTACTTCCAACTAAACGAATCCATAATGTGTCTGAAAGGGGAGATGGTACAGAAAGAAGGGAAAAAATGGAAAAGAAAGGCTGTGGATGTCAAGCCATCACTGTAACCATGGCAACTAATTCATTGACGTCACGTTGAGCTCGGCTACCTTCTTCAGCGATAGCTCTGGGCCGTATTATGTTTTCTCTCTCAGCTACGCTTGTCACGGTGCCCTGTGATTATTATTGAGCAATGACAGAGTGAATGTATCTAGGAGGAATTAAAAATGGAGTTGGTTGGTTGGAAGAAAAAGGTATTTGGTATAAGGAGGAGGAGTAGGGGAAGGGGGGATAGGGGAAACTACAAAGAATAGTGGGTTAAGGAAGGGGATAGGGAAGAAAAGGATGAGAAGGAGAAGTAGAAGGAAGAGAAGAAGAACCTTGGGAATGTGTAGGCTCTGGGATAAGATGATTGAGAAGGAGGAGGAGGAAGGGGAGGATGGGGTGAGTAAATATAATAGGGGTGTTAAGAGGAGGGGGTGGAGAATGAGAAGGAGGAGAAAGGGAAGAGAAGGAGAAGAAGGAGAACCTTGGAGAACGGCTAGCTCAGGGATTTAGGAATTCGGGAGTAGGAAGAGGGGGAGCTTAGAGAACTTGCCTTGGATAGCAGTTGGGTGAGGGGATGGAAGAAGAGAAGGAGGGTGAATTTAGAGGAAAGGGGGGGGGGGGTGGATGGGGTAGCTACATAGAATAGCGTTTTGAGGTAGGAGTAATTAAGGAATAGAATAGAGCAAGGGGTTTGAGATTGTGCCTGGGGTAACTATTGGATGAGGGTTATAACGAGGACAAAGAAGGTGGAGCTGGGAGATAATATAGCTACATCGGTATTAAAGGGGATTTACTCAAGCTGTCCACCTGCCAGCGATAAACACCTGGAGAGGTGCAAGAAAAAAAAACGGGGTTCAAGAAATTGGTTCAAGAAATATTTGAAGACACATTAGTATTCCTTGGCCTTGCATCATGGTCAAACCAAGGAGAGATTGCAGGTAGTATTACAGAGCTTTTTCTTTTTTTATAGCTCCTTGGTTTAACTTACCTGTGACATGATTGCATCTCTTATTTGTTATTTATTTTTTAAAGTTATGGGGCCGAGATGGGATATTCTTTTTAAGAAACATTTTCACTTATAATTATGTCTACAGTATGTGAAATATCTGGACTACAGAACATAATAACAATGAAATATTGAAAATTACATGTACTTACATCTATATATGTGAGGTATAGTAGTGCTATATTTTGTTTTGGGTTTATTTTTGTAACAATTTATTCCCAATGTCCATATTGACATTCATTTTGGGCAGTTTTTAGCTGTATTATGAATGATTTAAATCACTCTTTTTGTCAGAATTTGTTTGCCCAAAATGTTCTGGTATGATATAAATGGGCCATTATCAGTTTGAGAGGATGGGGAACAAAGAGACAAGAGGTCAAGAGATAGAAGAGAAATAAATCTGAAAAATTATGACAGAAAGGAAAAGAAGAAGAAATATCAGTGAGGGGAGATGATTAAAGAAAAAAAAAGAGAGTATAGGAGTGAGGGGAGAAAGAGAAAGAGAGGGGGAGAGGAAGAGGGAGAGAGAAAGAGGGAGAAAGAGAGAGAGAGAGAGAGAGAGGGGAAGTGGGAGGGGAGGGAAGGGAGGAAGGAAGGGAGGGGAGAATAGTGGGATGGAGCAAGGAGATGACACCCTGGATGGAGGGAGGGATGGAGGGAGGTTGGTTGACAGAGAAAGAGAGAGAGAGAGAGAGAGAGAGAGAGAGAGAGAGAGAGAGAGAGAGGGGGGGGGGGGTGGGGTGGGGTGGGGGAGACTTGATACTTGATATATGAAAAGGATTAACACTATATTGATAAAATATGATACATAATGATGAAAGCGTTAAACATGAAGACCAGGGTCAAATCAGCCTTCTTCATAACCATGGCAATCATGAATTTCTAACACACTGTACAGACGCATATGATGTATTAGAACCGTACCACAACAAATTTGCAAATAGAAAGTTATTGGGATAACAGAAATCAATGATGCTAATATTTGATTTTTACTACGATTCCCAGGGGTGTGTTTATTAGCCTGAATGTTGATCTAGAAGTCTGTCTGAGATTTGCAGAATCGTTGCAATTTACATTTGGTTAGGCAAAATCAATAATAGAAGTTATTTAAATTTTGTTTATTTATATAATTTATAAATTATAGTCAATCATGGTGGGTTCTGTGAGAACATTTTAGTAGCCATCTGAGCCTTAGACAGGTTTTAAGTTTCCTAAAAAGATTTCTATTGGCCAGCTTTATACATGCAACTGCTGATTCGAATCATGAGTATTTTCTTTAATGGTATTTGTTCCTAGGCACCATTAGGCACTTATCATATTGTGTACAATTACTCAACTAGAAAGGTTAATGCTATTCTTGTGTGTAGTAATTTTAGTATTCATAAAGGTATGTCCACATACACATGAAGGTTTGTGCACACACTGCAGTGCAGGGATACATACATGCACAAATAACAGTTTTTTTACATTATTGTTATAACTATAAAGAGAGAAAAAGGGTTAGGCAGTTTAATAGGTTTCTTTAAACTGTTTCAAATTTTGCCATTTCAAAGGCATTAGGTTACTTACCGGTATGCAAAATATAAGAATTATGATAATAATAATGAAAATAAAATGTCAGTGACTGAACGGTAGGCTACTGAGATCCAAAATGATTTTATGTAGACAGCCTGTCTGGAATCTCCGCAAAATGCGAAAAATTGAACAGCGTCCACTTTTTTTTCCTCCTTTTTTCTGCTTCCATTTAAAATTATTAATAAAACTTGAATTTGGCGTAAATATTCATAATTGAATGACACACGCCTTTAAGACTAAAACAAACAACAACTGAGTGGTTAAAGTTTACATTAAAGCTGTGAATAACCGTATAATGAGGTACTCAAGTACACTCCCAGGCTTACAGGTGAATACTTGAATATTCGGACGCCATGTTTTTTATTTGAATTTTTGAATTTGTTTGATTTTTTTTTGGGGGGACAAAAATAAATGTGCACATCTTTAACAGGGGTCTTGTTAATTATTTTTGATGGAGGTAATTTGAATTTTATAGGAGGTACCATCACTGCGAGGGAGCGAAGCGACCGAGGGGGGGAGGGTGTGGGAGGGGGGTGTCCCCCCTCCCACGGTAGGGACCTTTTGGGATTTTCCACTTGAAATCGTGCAATCTGGTGCATACCTAAGAAGAAAATTTGTAGTTATCTTTCCTACCTTGTATTACACATATATTGTAATAAACACACATATTGTTCATGTTTAATATTACATGAACAATCATAACTCATAAGAAAAGTTATTAAGTTGATAATTATTTATCACTTTGTACCATTACTCAAGATCGATTGCGATCGGAAGTTTGTTTTGAATATTCGCGGAGCGCGAGCCTGCATATATCATGCGAGCTAGCTGCGGGGGTCCGCCGGGGACGGCCGTGGCCTAAACTCAGCCGAGTTCAAAACTCTGTTGCCGATTTGCGCATCTCAGAATCTAAAGTACGTTGTCTCTAGACATTGCACGCACGTGTATAGGCCGGTTTCCGTGATCTTCAAATATCAAATCGGCAACGGATAGTTTGGTTACAGCGAGCTAGCTTCAGTTTTGTTATGATCAGTGTGTATATATTTTGTGCAGTGCATCGTCTTCTCGCGTGCACATCGGGATCGCAATGGGGTAGGGACGGGCGGGCTTGGCCGCCGCGCTGTGGGGGGGGAGAACTGCGATGTAACATTAGATAGATAGGTCTAGGTAAGTACGGACGACGTCGCGTTCGTGATTGTAAGGGATTTCGTCGACTGCGGCCGTGTATGTGCGGCACTAATTATATCTTGGATGAAATTAAGGAAATTTTGGATTAGCATTGATTTAGATCTACTTTCTGTGATTTTTGCAAGGTTTATTATAGGAATTATAGCCGGTAAGAAACGAGTGAATAGGCGGCAAGTTTTACCGGTTATCGGCTTTAAACGACAGCCCTGCTTTAATATAAATTGACTCCAAAATCAATAGCAGATAATATCTTAATTTTGATGAAGCAAAATTACATTTTTGTAGATAATGTATTGTGGCTTAGAGTAAAGGAGCTGGTTTTCGGCCACTTAAGACAAAATCCTATTTTTTGGACTCTTTACTTCCTCTTTATTATCATTTCTTGTTCAAATCATGAAGCAAATATGATTATTATTTAAACAAAAAAAGAATCCCAGAAAAAAATCACGAATTGCCATGACAATATTCATTTCAATTTTCACTGTTTTGGAGCCAGTTATCGACCTAGCGATTCAGTTTACGACCGCATGTACAAAGTCAATAGGAAGCGCTCGCGCGCGCCGTGCGTTTCTGCGCTGATGTATAGCACAAGCGGGCGGAGCAGGTATCCCACGCCGGAGCTCCCGGGTGCTCGCCTGGTCAAAGACAGGCACAGCGGTGATCGGAAGTTGGAATCTGAATTAGACAGACATAGTGTGCGTGGCGGGGTCTGGCTGCATTGATTTAATACATGCGATGAGATACTTTTGAGCTTGCGACTAACACAAAATCGGGCTCTAAATCTGAAAAATACTTGAAATAAAGCTCATTTTATGGTACCCATATTTCTTACATACACATGAAGAAACTTGATTTTTCAGATTTGGGTAGCGGGACCGGCGATTACATCGCTAAAATGTGATATTTTAGGATATATTTTCCATTGCAAATGTGGTTCTTCAGTGACTCTGGCATGGTATGGTATGTGTGGGATATGTGATATGCTATTATGCGATGTATTTTAAAGGGATTTTACCATGCATCTAATGGATCGGCCGAAAACTGGAGCTGGTCGTTTACCGGCTCCTTTACTCTATTGCTGGTGACATTAAATTAATCAAAATTTTGATGAAATTAATTTCAAGTGAATTCATGCTATCTATTTATTTGTATGATTCTAATGAACAATAATTGCCTTTTTTTTGGGGGGGGGGGGAGAAATTTTTTAATATTTTCATATAGGGAAATTCTGTAGAGTAGCGGCTCCGGTGTGCGGCCGTCCAGTGGGAATTGCCGATTTTATTTTTGATGCAATTACTCACAGAATACTTCAATACCGTCAATAGAGAGTTCATATATTTAGTTATTAAATAGAAGGCACAAATAACGTAACTGACCCACAGCGTGGTCAGTACTGTCCACTTTAGAAGACGTAAAAGTTGCCCGGTTTGCGGCCGTGCGTAACCCGGTTTGCGGCACGCGTACGTCACAAAGCTTTATGCGCTACGTCACGATCAAAGCATATACCAAATTACTACGGGTAACCCAAATTCTCATGTTTATCTGTTGCTACGGTAAATTTTACAAGTTTTAAACAATTTCACCTTTTTACTGAATGGATCATCCCATACGGGGGTACGTACTACTAGAAACTATCGGGTCACAGCGGGTACACACATCAGCACACATACCATCATACACGATCCCGCATGTTATGTGTGTATTAACACCCCCCGCCGCAAACCAGAAAATCACGTAATTACGTGCCGGTTTGCGGCCACCCCATGCAACTGGCCATGCGGTGGCACAATCAAAATATCTGCGATAGGAGACAGACCACAGCCATCATACTTCCACAAAAACATCAAATTTCACCTCCAATCGGACAAATATCGGACAAATAGAGCTACAATAGTGATCTAGTCATGCCTCGATCTCTTAACTTAAAAGTAAGCACCTGCTGGAATTTTCATCGCCGACTGGTGCCGTAGATTTCCGACATCGCTGACGGATACTCCGTACCGACAAGAGCATCTGCTACGGACGTTTTCGGCAGCGCAGAACTTACCGGGGAATCTACGGTAGGTTTCAATGATTATTATCGAGTCATTTTGATTTTATTTTGAAAAGTGATACCCCTGGCCGCAAACCGGGCTATGCCGCAAACCGGAGACTCTACTCTATCTTTATTTTTTTTTCTTCTGAAAATCATGAAACAGGGATTCAAAGTGTAATTTTCTAAGAATACAGTAATATATATGGTATGTACTAATGACCTACTTTGGATGGATTTAGATGGAAATTAAACAGCCCACATTGATAATGATAGAAGAAATATCAGAGAAACTTATTAGTGAAAGTTTGAGATAAATTTATCCAAGAATGAAGTGATGACATTTTAGGTTGAAATTGCTGAAGATAAGATGAAGAACCTGCCGTTGGTAATTGGGTCATGATGAATGATGGACTATGCCCCTTATTTTGTTGTGCATCACTATAAGAATTAATGTTAAAATTCAACATCATCATTTATTAAAATCAGCATATTCACTCTTATGAGGGTTTACTGATTTTTTTGCTATGATGACTCTACCTCCCTCCACTTTTTCTTGTGTCAAGCATCCTCTTCATTTAGAGGATGCTCAGACTGCTTACTTTCTTCACCGTATCTTTTCAATTCCAAGAAATCTTCGGTCTTCCTTTCCACTTATGACATCCACTTCCAGATCTATGCTTTTGTTTTCAATTAATATGGTAGCACAGACATATTTTCAGGATGCATTTTTAAAGGGAGGATGCATGTATAGAAAAGGGGGCACTCTCTCTTTTGTGCAGTTATTGATGAATTATACAGCACAAATGCAGAACAAATACAGAATTCTAAATGTATGAAACTACTATAGAGATTGATAGTCAATTCAGAATAAATAGAAAATATGTCTGCTGCCCTCTGTAGGCTATAATTCTTTGCACTAGCCTGCATCTCGCTCTGTGTGTGCCTGTATTTTCGTATGCACTATGTGTGAATGTGTGTTTGTGTGTATGGTAGCCAGGCAGTGCTTTGTAGTTAATTGAATTGACCCTCTCTGTGTGTGCGCGCGTAGTGTGTGTTTATGCAGGGAGCTCTGCTGAATGGGAGCTCTGTGAATGTATGGCTTCAGCAGCAAACCAGTTGGGAAAGTATAGGTTAATTTTTCAGACCCTTGTTGACAATAATAATAATATTCAGTTCTTGTATAGCACATAATACATTATGAAATAACATCTCGATGCGCTTCCAAAGAGCTTTGGAAATTATCACTCTAGCTTTAGCTCCGGCAGCCGTTATCAGCGCACAGTGCATTTCAAGGAATAATCCTAACAGGTACCCATTTAACCTCACCTGGGTTGAGTGTGGCAAATGTAGATAAATTTCTTGCCAAAGGACATTAGTGCCACTTATTATTTCTAAGGCCCAAATAAATAGCAGAAAAAGAAGCTTTCATTTGGACCAACGAATATAGTAAGGCACTGATCACTGTGTGGGAAGAAGTGGACATAAAGAGAATTCTGGAAGGGAAAACAAAGAGGAATCAAGCTGCCTACCTAAAATTAACGATGTTCACTTGTGTTGATCAAGTTTGATCCGTCCTAGCAGTCCTACAATACTTTGTGGTGGCCAAAGTTTAATTTGATGAACTTTTATTAAAGGTGATACTAAGTTTTGGTTATATTGGGTCATGAATTTGGTTCAAATGAACATATTATTGGAAGCATATGCGATTTTACAATATTCAATTAATGAAATCGCGGTTGAAATCGAGTCTAAAGTGATGAAATTGTAAATAATGAACTCTTCATGTTGTATAGCTCCCTCTCAAGACTGAATTACTTTTGCTTTAAAACAATGTTTCTTGACTACAATCAACCGATTTGCTATTCCTGTTTGGAAATTATCAGAACCGCATATTCTGAGATTTTCATGGTCGCAGCTACCATGGAATGTCCTTAGGCTTAGGCGCTATTTGAAATATTTGAAATTTACTAGGAGCACCGTTAATTTTGTATTATTTGATTTCTCGAAAGCAGAAGTGTTTTCTGGGCTAAATTTTCTAGTGCTTATCCACAGGGGCATCCAAATATATCAACATTTTAAGAATTACTATCCATCCAATTTTCAAAATTTCCCAAAACTTTGCATTACCTCTAAAAGCCTTTTGACCGGCTAATCGGAGCAGTATATTTATCCGGATAATCTCGTAGATAGAAACTGCCCGTTCCCTGGTATTATACGCTTCTAACCGGGTAACTGCAGTATAACTAATAGAAACTTGCTATAGTATATGTGTATTTCTTTTATTAAATTATAGTGATTAGTGTGCATATTAAAGATTATCAAATATCAATCATAGCAGCATGGTTTCCATAATGATTATTTTGACATGTATACCTTTACTCAAATAAAAAAACGCAATTTACTTGATATGTTACAACAGAGTGGCTTTGGTAGATCCAGGGGTTCAGCTGGAGCATGTGCCCCCGCCCCCATGCTTCCCCAGCCCACGAACCCCAATGTGTCATACCTTTTGTATGCATCAAACTCAAAAGAAGAATAAAACCCTTCAATCATGAATTGATGATTATTGAAAATGTTGTATATTAAAAAGAAAATCCTTAAAAAAAAAAATATCAATATTGGTATACTCTCCTCCCCATGCATGAGCATCTAATGTTTTTGTTCTGCTGTTATTTGTGATTTTTAAAGTTCAAGTTCAACTCCAAGAACATTGTTTGCCCATCTATGCCGGCTAATGGTTACAGAGTTCTTGAGATGGCTGAACTCGTGAAAATGGCTGATTTAGTGTCCTTTTTACTGTTTCATGTGAAAAGTACCCAAGTGCTTAGGTGTATTTTGGCCACGGAAAGTATGGTTTATGCTTGCATGCATAAAGAGCAACAATTAAGAAAAAAGAAAGAAAGTGAATATATTTGCAACTCAGTTCAAGAGGACATATTCTCAGCAGTTTCTATATGTGTACAAATCGTGCACGTATCGAAACTCTTGTCCCACCTGTAAGGTAAGTGTTACTTCATCATTTGGATGGGAATTTATGATGATGATTTTTTCCTTACATGGCATTTTTTCTGAGTTAGTTGAGGGTGCATATATTACATGAGACCAAAATAGTGTCCAATTTCTCGATTGGGACCCATTGTTATAAATATGTCTTTAAAAGTGTAGACTATTCTATGCAGTGGATTTTATGTGCTAAACATGCACCCATGGGCCAGGAGAGGTCTGAATTTCAAAGACTACACTAGACTGGGAATGCATTAGTACTTAGCATTTGCAGGTGCATATCCTGACAGTGAGATAGCCATGCTAGTCAATGCATTGTATTGTGTGTGTGTGAGTGTGTGTAGATTGTGTGTATGTGCACACTCTGAATGCCCTCTCTCCACTTGTTCTCATGAAGGCACTGCAATGAAATAGGGAGGCCATACGACTGTGTGTTGTATGCCTGCGAACTATCCTGAGCTAAGCAATAGCTGCATAGATTCGCTTCTTCTGTAAAAACTACGTACTGCACTGGCAGCCAGTCGGTATCGTACTGTATATTACTGTGTTGCATGCATGCTCCCATGTTGTAGACTAAAGTAATAGAACTAGGCGATGGCCAATGTCAGGCGTTCGTTATATGCCCTGTTCATAGACTGTTGAAACACACAGTCAAGGGGTGGATTTCCAAAGCTTGTTTTCTGGATCAACAAAGTTGTAGACGATACCGATGGAAAAATGAGATATCTCCAGTTCGTCTGACAAGCTGGGAACCTGGTGTGGCGTTCGAATCCGTCCCCGGAGCTGAAATTGTGGTATTTTCTTGTGGATATATCATTTTTCGTCGCTTGGACCATTATTATTATCAGATGATGAGGTTGGGGAATTGCCTGGATACATGATTTTAGGCTCTTGGAGCTGTAAAGGGGATGATAGTTTTATTGCGGTGAAAGTCAGAGAAAACATTCACGACCACTCTCTGTAGATAGTGCCATCAGAAGCTGTGCATTATGGGAAATTGGTGAGTTACACTTTCACATACCAATTAATTATACATGTACATGTATGAATGATGTATGTACATGTATGTTCATTGGTATATAAGATGGTATAGCATTATAATGTTACGTGTTGAATATCTGAGTATATGTTGGGGAGAGCGGGTATATTTATTTATTATTTACTGCACTAAATGCTGAACCATGTAAACTGAATCACTGAATATACTCCAATGTTATTTTACACATTTACATACCGGTATCGACTACAGTACATCAAGTGAACACATTTACATTTTTTACATGTGGGCTTGTGGCATTAAAATATACACATATACAGATAAACATGTACATGTACATGATGTACGTGTAGAGTCTCGGTTATATGTAACATAATAGTCATCATACATTTTGAGAATTGTATGTGATTATTTACCCGTAGTACCGTTACACTTTAAAATTCTGGGCAAACTATAGTGTAGATGGATCGAGCTGCATGACCAAATTTAGAAGAAGATATTCTTTTTTGCAAACGTTTTTTTATTTGTTAATCGATAGACCCCGGTTGGTTGCAATTTTAACAACATGGATAAATAAGCTCGAAATGCATGTACATGTATGCATGTGCAAAAGTGTAACGTCATAAGCTTACGGATGCATCATTATGTTGCCATGCTAAGCAGTGCATTGTACCTTTACTTGGACATTGTATTCATCATAATCTACAGGGATTTAGGGTAAACAGATTAAAAAACATGACCCTATTCATGATCCCTCAGTATGTTCTGTATTATATGAGCCTCACTCAGGAATACAAATGTCACCTCTGCTGTACACATGCACAGCAGATCTACATGAACAATGTATAGGGCATATTAGGTATCAGTTTATACATGTATACCAGGGAGTTTTACTATTTAGCTCTGTGCTTTTGATATTGGTAATACCAAGATTATATCCCCTCGTCATATACTCTAGATGCATGTATAGGGGATTTCAATGTATGCTCTTGTGAATGTACATGTACAGTACACATACTACATTTACTATGTTTGTAATGCATTAAATATACATAAACACTTGTCAGACACATACATGTGTATACATGTTATATGCAGTGTAATCATGTATAATATTACAAGCACCTGTTACACAGTACAACACAACAGTCAAAACTCAAAATGCAAATACCTTGTAAACTTGTTGCTAGGTCAACCAATCATTGTGGTTGGCTGACAGGATAACACATAATTTATTCAATTTGCACTCTGAGTGACTATTGATATTTATCCTATTCACATATTAAAGCCAACTCCCAAATAAAGGAAAAACTAAAATCTAGCGTCGGGGCACTCCAAGACTTGATTTTGGTGTAACATGGGTCTAAGGGCTCTAAGCTCAGTGACATAAGACAAACTTTTGTTATGATCGCAAAGTGATAAGAATGGAAGTCTAAGAAAGGTAAACATTGAATCTAGGCCAGGATATGTCATTTTTAGCAGCTGGGCTATTGCTTCTGGGATTGTTGCCAAATCGAATGTGGGTCAATTTAGATGAGGATTCACACATACATGTTGCATGTTCAGGTCTCAGTGCAAGTTAGAAGGGCATTTCGGGGGGGTCATTGAGATTTGAGAAGTCTAAGAATAAAACATGTATGTACCTCTGATTTGAGTATGCAGAGTCAATTGATATTCTTAGAGTTATACTCTTTTCACACTGGCAATATTTTGCTTAACCCCGTACTATAGGTGGGGTTAAGGGGGGGGGGGGTCTTAGCCCCACCTATAGTACGGGGTTAAGCCTATTCCACTTTCTGTTCAGACTGGTTTTTACCAAAGTGGGCTAAAGTTGGCTAACCCCACCTATAGTACGGGGTTAACTAACCCTGCAAAATAGCAGGGCTAACTCCGCAATTGTGGTGCTAACTCCTGCTAACCCCGCAATTGCGGTGCTAAGCAAATGAATGAGAACAGAAACGAAAAATAGTCCGGTACTACGCAATGGAGCGTATCGCAGCTGGCCAGATGCGAAGTATGTCCAATCATAACATGCACGATATCCGGGGTTAACGAAATGCAGTGAGAACAGCGGGAATTTTCTTATTCCGGAATAGGCGCTAGTACGGGACTAAAAACAGCGTGTGTGAAAAGCCAGAAAAAATAGTCCGGGGTTAAGGATAGTACGGGGCTAAGCAAAGTACGGGGTTAAGCAAAACCAGTGTGAAAAGAGTATAAGATCTGTAAAAATCATGCTCTCTTGCACAAATAATAGTGATAAATAACTAGAGTCCAAAGGCCAATGACCCTTTAAGAGTTAAAATAACACAGTCCCACTTTTGTCTTTTACTCTTTTTTTTAAAACCAGTAATGAGATAGATAACATGGGTGCACAAATATCTAGGTCAGGACCCCCAAATTTCAGAATTTCTTTACATGTAGGCCCCAAAATTTCAGTCCAGATCCCTGACAAAAAAACTTGCAGAACCCTGCATGTACTGTTTAAGCCATCTTAGTGATAATTATTTCACATTCGATTAAGGGAATCCTACTTCTATATATCTCTCTAATCTCTATAGATATTATTATTTATTATGTTGGTGTACTGAGAAACTACAAGGCTCTAGCTAGTGTGCATTATGCATGGTCTGCAAACTCTATGCATTTTGGACTCGTAGACCATACAAATGTTTAAATTATTTTCTTTCATCAAGAAAAACATGTTCTGTCTTTCAATGTTCATGGATGTTGCATTTTATTTTATTTTTAGCTGATCGTGCATGAAGCTCATTATAGATTAAAAACTGTCAAATGATTTCAACTCTTTGATTGTCTCAAGGGCATTCAATTTGTGCAAAGACTGTGACTCCCATGCCTTGTAACGTCTCAAGCAGTAATGCATGACTCCAAAATGCTTTCAAATTATGATACTTGTGGATACTATTGAAACTAATGCTGCGACGGGTAGTCGAATGCTCGAGTACCCGCACGGTTGACAACTACTCGGGTACAATTTCTCGTACCCGAATATTCGGCCGCAAAAAAAAAAAAAAATTTCCAGGCCCACGCTTACCCGTGCCAGGGAGAGCGGCGTCCGCTGGCATGGTACCGTCGGTAAAAATGTTTCCCAACTCAAGCACTGTCAAACTCACCTTTCAGAAACTGGGACCAAATGTCCAGATTTCTGTTTGGACTTGGAGGAAAATGGATTATTCTGCCATCTTTGGTTTTTAAAACAGCATTGTTTACTGTTATTATTCTTGTTAAATCGGCACCTTCAACTGCAACTCAAAGTAAAATTGCATACGTTTTCAGCGAGGGATCTGAGAAACTGCCGAGTGGTATGGTAGTGGCAAAAAAATCAAAAAAATCAAAAAAATCAAAAAATCAAAAAATTAAAAAAACAAATCAAAAAAATTCAAAAAAATTCAAAAAAATTATAAAAAAACATGGCGTCCGAATATTCGAGTATTCGCCTGTGAGCCTGGGAGTGTACTCAGGTACCTCATTACACTGTTGTGCACATTTTGTGCACCTACATGTAATTGAAACATAGCATTGTTTGTACTGTAATATAAATTAGATTTCAAAAAACACATTTTACGAGAGAGTTGTGGTACATGTTCACCAATTTTATCACGGCAGAGAGCCACTGTGGTCCCAGAATGATTAGAACAAAATTGTTAATTAAAAATGTGTTCAGACTTAAGACAATACGTTTATGTTTAAATCACATTTATAAATTTGGGCTGCAGTGTCATAGAATCATTGCATACAGGCAAAGTACTGCATGTGAATACTGTAGTGCGACGATGAGCCATGTTAAACGAGTCAATTTAACGACTAAGTATAATATTGATTAATCATTGATTAGCCAAGTGCCTTGCAGAAATTTACACCAAACCTGGGCAATGATGATCATTAGGTATGCAGGGTACCCATCCATCTAGGGTAGTTTTCTAGTTTTGTTGTTGTTCGGTAAAAGGAAATAGTCTCATCCCTTCTGTCAGATTATACAATGGAACGAATAATGTGTACACAGACTGGTTTCGTGTGGACTAAAATCCGCTGTGGGCCTGTGCAGTGAAAGATTACATGGAAACAGAGAGCTGTGAAGAAATTCTAAGAAAAATAATGTTTAAAAAACTCTAGAAATACGACAAAAGGAAATGCTGTGTGGAAGTCCATGTTGTTGTTTTTGATATAAAGTGCAAAAAGAGCACTCTATATATTTCTTGTTTTCAGAAAATAATGTTTTACTCTGGACAAACCATACAGATAGTGACAGATAGATAGATAGTGACAGAGACAGTGACAGAGAGTGAGATTTAGAAAGTACAGATCATATGACCAAATGTCCAAAAGAAAATTAAAAAACGATGATATCAGGCTTTATTTTAAAGAGCTTCTTTCTGTGATGTCAGTCAGGCTGATACTGTAGATAATAATAATAATAATATTTAATTTTTATATAGCGCTTTACAAATATACTATTACTATAATCAGACACTATTCTCTGCATTTAAGGAAATCACTCATAATCTATGGTTGATGAGAGGGAGAGAGGGGGGGGGGGGTGTTAGTTCAGAATTCAGTCCAGAAAATGACTTTTTGAATATATTATTAGGTTTTCAGGCATGAGTGGACATCCAAAATGCTCCATTTGACCTCATGAATATTGACGACAATTGTTATGATACTATAGTAGAACCCAACAATAAAAAGATATACAAGGGCATGGGGCTTTCAAGTATTTTTCCAATCAGAAAAGAACCATTTTAAAAATTAAATCTGTCAAACAAGGTTGTACTTGTAGTAACTAAACAAACGTAGACCATGCCTCATGCAGTAGAGCGGCATAGAATATTCAGCGTCTAACTGCACAATGTGGCAAAAATGTCAAACACATATTGCAATTTGCCCATTGAAACTGCAATTTCGAATGTAATTAAAAGTGCCCCAAATGCAATGCGATGCTGCACTGCACTGCCACCTGATTAAACAAAAAGGGGGAACTTTCGCATATTAGTATTGAATTCGTCTACATGTATAATCACAGGGGAGGTAGTCCCTGTCCCACCCACTTGTTTCTGTGCTGGCTGTCTGTCCTAGGCACAACTAGGGCAATTGTGGTTAATTCAATAATTGCCTTTTAGTGGAGGTATCTAGGGACTCTTTAAAATTGTATTGAAGTTCCAGCGCCACTGAATCATGAATGCATGCCACGCTACGCTGTATCAAGGCCAGTGTGTACACTGTACACAATTGTGCCTTTTTGTAGCTGATAAGTTTAGTTCTGCTTGGATATGGTCGCGATTCCCTAGTTGCCAATTTAGGAAACAACTAGAAACTGTTGTACAAACAAATATCTGTACAGGAGCATGCTTTCTATTTAGAGAAAAGCAGAGAGGACTTGCTGTGTGTTTTGTATGACACAGATTCAACATTTCTGTTGCACACCTTCTTTTTGATTTTACGATAAATTGAAAGGTCGTCTGACACTTACAGTATACCATTTTCACATGACTGCACATGACTGATTTGAAGCATACAAATGCTAAGTGATGAAATCTAATGCATTGCATTGTCTGCTTTGTAGTATATAGATTAGTGTTTTAGATCAACGGGCAATTTATTTCACTACAATTGTACATGTACATGTATATTTCTGAATTCTGACTGAAGTATTCTTTATTGCAGACACAGACGAATTGTAATTTTCTGTTTGTTTTTGGGATAGGGGGTAATTTACATTCCTTTTCTACAATGTTTCAATTTGACGCTAAATGAAGAAACCCTGTAGTCTGTAGAGTACATCCTCAAGGAAAGGTTTCCAAGTCTTCACAAAGTCGTCGAGTGTTCTGAAGGATTATCTAACGGGAGCCAGAGCCAGACCACTTGCGGCTGGGGGATCTAGACTGATGGCGGACCCCCTTTTTTGATTGGTAATTGCTCATCTCGGTGAGATTGAAGTGTCTATTGTTGGTTTGTATTGTGCTTGGTGCAAGCCTACTTTCTAGCTTTGTCTGCTATGTGCGTCACAGGCTATTGTCCTTCTCATTGAAGCCAAGCCAGGCCTTGTCCCGATGGTGAGAGGCTGTCTAGCTGTGCTCACACACAACACCGATACACATTGACTGAGATTACCTTCAGTACGCATAGGTGTTATTAACCTGTTCAGCGGCATTTGATTAGGCAACTAGATATTGGCGCTTTATAAATTCATGGATTGGATTCGTTGAGTTCTATCAGTGCATGTTGGTATCTGAAGGTGGTGCCAAACTGTAGAATCGTATTCAAAGGGGTAACACATGACCCCCAATTGCACCCTTCAAGAACATTTCCACAAAATATAACCCCCTTTTTTGCCTAAAAGCAGATACCAAATGGGCTTTTCCGTCTGTTCAAATTCACAAAGAATACTCTGTTTTCGCGGTATTCGCTATGATACTCAAGTCTTAGGCTCCTCTTTTACATTCATGACCCTTTTACATGTATGGGAAATATCTTGTCCTTTTAAAAATAACATACTTTTTTTTCCAAGTCAGCGAACACTAACATTTTTTGCAAACATCCCAGAAAATCATCCCTATTTTCACGATGTTTCTTATCTTAACTATGGTTTCAAACTTTCAACCAGTTTATTGATGAGCATAAGATTATAAAGTTGCATGACTCGTGAAAGAAATTGTTAGGGTAAAATGAATTAGCACACATGCAACAATTTATTAAAAACATCAGTCTTCGTTGTCTTAAACTCTGTAGATGTAAATATGTTCATGACCAAGTCCTGTCATTTTAAGGAATCGTGTAGATTTTAAGAAAACTATTTATTTGGCAGTGTGAAGGGATTTGACATGTGACCAATAAAGAAGGTGAGATGACCACCTGACAGTTTTTTCAGCTTTCTAAATAGTAAAGTATGAGGAAGATCCCATTGTGCATGTAGTCCTAATAAAAGCACAGCATTATGAATGATGATCCATTTTGATCACAATGTTGTACAGTACATGATTGGTGATTCGTCATTACAGGTACCGATGTGAGCATTCCCCCAAAGCTATGTTTCATCCTTTTCAAAATTGGCAGTGTCGGAGATGTTCTTATTAGATTTGTACTTTAATTACCTGATGTTTCAAATTATATTTTTCTTGGACTCTCCTTGAAGGAATGATGAAAATTTGATTATCAAAATAAATTTGCATTCAAACTTGATTGCATACAGTGAAGAATGCTAACTTAATGACTACCCTGAAATTAGAATTTTGTTTTGTAATTGCCACTTTGGAGAAGCGGGTTGATTAGGAAAGAGGTAGCGCTGAGGGGTCTTTTGTATTCAAAGTAATGATAAGAAGACAGTATTTGCACATTTTTGCGTAGAATCGTTTGTATTGGGGGAATGAATTTATTTTATTTGAAAGAAATTGCCTGGAAGCAATAGGGAGAGGTTACATTTAGTTATGTTGTAATTTGTATTATTGCATACTGTGAGGTTTTTTAGTGATAAGAAGTTTAGAAGTTGCTGAATATCACATGCACTGAACGCAGAAATGGGTAAATAGGACTACATACACAAATGTGGCATGAAGATGAAAGTTTGTTCTAAAGCAATTCTCCTAAATCTCATGTCTGAAATATGAGAAAAATCTACAATCCTTTACAGTTCACATTTCTAATCCATAATCTGTCAATTTTAATATTTAAGGTGCTTAGTCTTTGATATTGCATCATAACTATGATACATCAACTAATTTTCAGCCAAATATTCGAGTGATCTTATACTTCTACTTTGTATAATGATAAATGTTATGTTTCCACAGCTTTATACATGTGCCTGTATGAAAATGTAATTTTGATTTGCATAGATTATGTACTTTAACTTCTTATTACTTTTATTTTTTGTATTAAATAATTGATGATCCTATTTTGGGGGTAAACATTGTGCATTAGTCCACGGACTACTTCTTTGTATACATTTCTAATAAACCACATTGAATTAAATACTAGGCGCATTGCATAAAACAATACCATTGAGAGTATCTTTGCCATCAATGGCAACTAAGATGGTAACAGGGCTCAACAGCCAATCAAAATCCAGGTTTCCATGGTACTGTACATGTAGTAACCATTGATGGCAAAGTTACCATCAATGGTAAAGATACAAATATTAGAATGAGAAAGCTCCAAACTGAGTCGGCCTTGACTAGTGCCATATGTGGAAGGTGCCTGGCTGCAAGTGGAACTCTGCAACCTTTTGGTGGGAGCATCATAATTTTGTCCCCTGTCAATGAAAGTGCGCATGCATTTTTCCAAGGTCAGGGGAACGAGCTTAAATTGAAATGTAATGATTTCAACTCCTGACATTTTGGGATTTCAAGCTATGTGTTGAATGCAAACCATCTTTCAATGAGTTAAATGGTAGTGATGGCGTAGCCAGTTAAATGGCATAGCCAGTTAAATGGCATAGGATGGGGGTCATAGACTCATAGTCATGCCAATGGGCATAGCCAGCTTTTTTTTTTGGGGGGGGGGGGTGAGGGGAGTGGGAGAGGGCTGCCTATGCAGCATGTACATTGAAAATAATTGCAATGTTTTGACAAATGTATCCATGGACTAACTCAGGCAAACACATTTGCTGAAATATATTAAAAAATTGATGCAAAGAGGGGGGGGGGGGTGGGGGGGGGGGGCAACGCTTATTCCCAATGACCCCTTCTTTGCTTTGCTGTGAGAAGGGTGATATTTGTGGAGTAGAAAAGATCAGTATTTATTGTTCTTTTACTTTGCAACTAGTGATAACCAAAGAAAGAGATTGCACCTGCAGTGCAATTCTTTCAAAGTTTTCCATATTCCAGATAAAGAATGTTCTGTTTCCATGGAAACTGGGAAACTGTGAGAAGTTTGTTATGTTCTGTATGAATGTTATGGATGCACTCTAGAGAGATAATCAGTAAGGGCAAGGCATCGGTGAGCAATCCCCTACCAGACGATGATGTGACACGACACATGTTGCATGACCGGGTATGCCTGAATTACGGTAGTGTGACTTTTTTGGTAAAAGTTAAGTACGTCAAACCACGAGGTTGGATTGACATCAGAGGTTGGCTGGTAGATGTGACGTTATGAGTGTGACAGCAGATTATCATGGTCGTGCGACTCATCGCCATCTCACCATGCTCATATGAGGTATTGATGTGGAGCTCTCTGATCTGGCCAAGAGGGGCAGAGGGAGATTTCAAAAAAAGGGGGGGGGGGCAGGGGAGATGAAGCTTCATGGTCTTTTCCATGTTCCTGTAGACTCGTCACAATCTCAAGTTCTCTGTGGGATTAGAAAGGAAAGAGGAGAAGGAAAGGAAACAGAAGGAAAGAGGAGAAGGAAAGGGGAGAAGGAGGAAAGTGACAAGAGGTAGAAAGATAGGGGATGATGTCATCAGTGTGAACAAGAAAGGTGGAGAGAAGGATAGACAGAGAGGGGAAAAGTGAGGGGGGATAGACAGGGAGTCATGGGGGAATGACTAGAGGGAGGGAGGGATGGAGGTAGAGAGAAATTGAAAACGTGAGAAAAATGACTAAAAAGATTTACATCAGAAATTGTAAGAGGATGCCATCGACCCCTTTCTCGTTCTTTTCACCTTTGAAAGGACAACATGATGAACACTCTCAAATGCACTTCTCCAAGAGAAATGAGCACCCACGTCATACAGCTCTACATTTATGAAACAATGCTTGAAAAATACTCTGTTCGGATGAAGAATTTTTATTTTGAAGACATCTCTCTCTCTCTTTCTCTCTCTCTCTCTCTCTCTCTCTCCATCTCTCTCTCTCTCTCTCTCTCTCTCCATCCCCCTGCTTCAGTGGAGTAAGGCTTGCCTGTAAAAAGTCAATTAGCCTGCCCACCGGCCGATCATGCTACCTCTGAGGCCGAGGCTCTGTTGATGATGTCATGAAGTGAATGTAATATATGCGGACACTCCCAGACTCAGCTCAGCTAGCTCACCATCAAGAGGTCGGCAGATGATAGTAATGAAGTCCTCCTCGTGCCTGCATGGGAACCTAGCTCGCTGCCTGAAAATCTAGATTATGTTACATGTTGCAGGCCTTAATAAGCTGGCCTTAACAGTGAACAGTAGGTCCTACATTTATTTGGCTTGGGAAGAACATGTCCAAGATAAAGTTGAGAACTGGCTGGGCATGGCATTACGTTGTGAAAGAAACTCTTTAGAAGCAATTGAAAAAAAGTTGATTATGCAGTAAATATGAAAATGAGCTACCATTTAGGTTATACTACAAGATTTTTGAAGCATGAAAATTGACCCAGTTTGCTGATAATCATGGTCACTTCACAGAGTTATGGGTATTTATGGGACTTTTTAAATATTTTTTTTAACTTTTCAGTTTTTCCTTGTCATATTTTGAATAATTAATATGAACCATTTCTTTTCTGGAGACATTTCTTCATTTCTATGATAGCCTTCAAAAATGTCATACAATGAGTAAGAAAGCTTTCAAATTATTTATTCGGCTTCACCAGAACTAAAACTTTTTCTTTAAGGATTCTGTAGGACCGATCATGATGGTTTGTCATGGAAGTCTTTGGGTTGAGAAGTTCAAGGTTGGGATTGAATAATGAGTGAATTATTTCAGCGCCGCAGACTGACATTGTCATCACATACGCATACGCGTGGGTTAAAGTCATAGCTGGTCATTGTACACCCCCCCCCCCATTCACATGATTATAAAACAGCATTAAAACCTAGTGATTCATTTCCATATTCATGTCGAACTTTTAGCCCAATTTTCTTTTCCCGTTTCTTCTTCAATGGTTTGATTAATGAAATTTCCACAGCTCTCTACAAACCCTTTGTACATCCTTAAAGAGAAGGTTGAGTTCTGGGAAGAGGTAAAAAATAATTTGTGAGCGTTATCATTATTATTATGCAAGGGTGGAAGAACATCAGATTAAACATGTTCCCTGAAAAGCATGGCTCTTCAAATGCCTTCATATTCTAAATATGACGTGAAACATCGTAAAAATCATTTTGATGATTCCAGAACCTTGCAATACAAACAAATACTTATAAACTAGATGATCAACCTTTTCTGATAGATTCCACACCGTTTCTTTCACAATGCAATCACATGACCAGAACTCCACTTTATCTTTAAAGATTTAAGATTGTTCACTCTATTGAATGCGATTGATTTTCAATAATTTTCAATAATTTGTCACCCGTTTACCATGTACCCCAGCCCAAGTTATTTTGGTCTTTACATTCGACATATTCATATACCACATATTCTTGTGAAAATAAAATAAAATTTGATAGCACAAGGGACGTTTACATTTATACCCCCCAAAACAGAGCAGTCAAATTGTATTGCAGCAGACCCACAAATATCTACTCCTAAATGTATGCAGTAATATGATCTGAGCAAATTTAGGTTGAAATTCGAAGAAGAAAAAAAAATCATTCGCAAAATAAAATTACCTGAAATGAGATGAGACTAGACAGTTGATCTTGTCCTTTGTAATCTGTGTGGCGCCAGCATGTACAGTATGTCAGAATACTGTGAATCATGCCTGAGCTGTCGTCTGGAGAGCCTGTTCACATTGCAAGTGTGGTCTCTGGATTGTGATATCTCGATATCTCATACGTGTGAACGTGCTCATTAGGCGCGTCCTCATCATCTCGAGATTGCCAAATATCTTGAGATTGCCAAATACCCCGCTATTTGGGAAATAATCCGCTATTTGGAAAATAATCCAGAAGTAACAAATCACGTCTTCACTATCGCGAGATTCGACCTCGAAACTTGAAACTCGACCTTGAGAAATTAGCTCAAGATATTTTGCTCAGCGTAAGCGTGTATTGCGAATCTTCGGTCTAGTGAAGACGCACAGGACAAATACATGTAGCTGGATATTTTGCCAAATAGTAGGATATTTTGCAAACTATCCCAAGATATCTTGGAATGACGATCCTGACCAAATATCCTTCTAATTGCTACTTCGGTCTGATGAAGACGCAAATTAGCTGGATAGTTTGCGATCTGGATAGTTCAAATAGCTGGATATTTGGCAATCTCGAGATAGTGAAGACAGGCCTATTGTATTTTGAAGGGAGAAATATTGTCCACTCCAACATACATGTACCATTAGTGCTTTATAATTTTGACACATCTTGGCTATGACACTGACAGTGCATGGAGATGTCACATGATTGCACCCCCCCCCCAGGAATTCAATATTTCATCACAAGGATTATTAAAAACAAGATAATAACCACATTTCAGAATTATCAATTTATAAGTGAATTAAGTTATTTTGAGCAGTATTTTACGTCACCGTTTGTAATCTGAACGTGAAGAAATGAATTACTGTGATAAAAAAAATCATTCATCTTAAATCCTTTCCACACTGATTTCATTGTGTCCATGGGATTTTTTTTTAGATGATATAGGTACACTGTACATGTACATGTATGTATTGTAAAGATTTTCATTCAGGCACCTGGGATATCTAGATTTTTGTTAAAGATAAAGACCAGTTATGGTCATGCGATTGCATTGTGAAAGAAACGTTGTGGAATCGATCAGAAAAGGCTGATAATCTAGCATATAAGTATTGGTGTATACTGCAAGGTTCTGGAATCATCAAAATGATAAAAAATTTGGCCCAGTCTTTGTAAAGTTACAAGCACTGTACACAGAAAGATGTATATGGGACTACGCACACGTACGCGACACATGCGTTTATGTCTCACACACACCAATAGATAAACTAATTTACCAAATATATCAATTAGTAGGAAAATTTTGTTATCATCATGTATTAGTCAAAACATCAGTGAAAAAAATACACGGGGGCTCAGGGCGAATTTGCCCCCGAAATGCCCAAAAGAGCCCCCAAAAATCAGAAAAGAGCCCCAGTAAATTTGCATAGAGTTCAATGCAAAACAAATTTTAGAGTGTTATTTTCATGCAAGCAAGCTTGAAAAGTAGCCCCCGAAAAATAAATATTAATTTTTTCCCTGCAAAACATATTCTTTCACATGATTGGTAATAAGAGCTTCCATTTCATTTTTTGAAATTGGGGCGTTTCCAAAACTGGTCTTTACCTTTAAACAACAGAGTGAGTCTTTATGATCAGACTAGAGATTATATCTTTTCTTTCTTTAAAGTTCTTGCCATTCTCGTTTTTTTGAACCTGAGATTTTCCCCACGACAGTATCACATGATCAGATAACTCCTGAAGTAACTTTATGCACCAAGTGATACATTAGTTGCCACGGCGACAGTCTGAACCGTTGATCGTAAAATCAATAAAATAATGTTGAGCCGAGATGCAGAGCCCATAATTGCAGGCTAGAGTTACCCAGTATTAGCTGTAATATCGGTAGTATACATTTCACAGAGCTTCAGTATCACAATCTATTGTGTGAACATGCAAGGAGAAGATTTGAGAGTTTTTTTTTCTGGTTAAGATAAGATGTTTACAGATTATTTGGCTTCCATCGTCTCATTTATTTAACTGGATGGAAGTTTTATCCTTGAATTGAGAGGATTGCGAATAGTTTGTCATTTTTTGTTACATTTTGTAAAGGAGCTTATCGTCTAGTCAGCGGCAGAAGGAAATTAATCCCGTGTTATATGGTAATGGCCTACTTGCTTCGAGCAGAATACATCATTACATCAATAATTTTAAATTCCATTTTTATTATATTTTGACTTATGTTTATTTATTTCTCTTTTTGGTTGTTATGGTTTATTTGTCATTATGCTGTCTCTCCCTTCTCTCAATTTTTAAATTTTCCTAACATTTTTTCCCCATTCTATTAGACCATTCTATCCTTATCTCTCATTTGAAACTGAAAGTACAATGCTTTGATATGAATGATAATTTCTGAACAAAGAAAAATCCCATCTCTCTCTCTCTCTCTCTCTCTCTCTTTCTCTCTCTCTCTCTCTTTAATCTACCTCTCACTCTTTTACATCTCAAAAGTTAAACTTATACTAGGCTTCAACAAAGAGGCACTACAGTAATTTCGTAATCTGGCTGCTTCAATAAGCTTATGCATATATTTGTAGCTTCATACATTCGTTTGCTCATCTCTCTCTCCCCCCTTATCTTATGATCCCAATTTATCCCCCTCTCACACTTTTCAAATTCAAAAGTAAAACTCATACATGTCATTTTTCAAACTGGCAAATAAACTTTATGCATGTACACTGTAGCTTTGTATGCACTGTAGTCATTCACAAAACCATTGACAAACGTTGCGTTACCCTTCTCTATCACCTCCTCTTTGCATGCATCTTTCCCTTCTTGACTTGTCCAATTTCAACTTGAATGTAATCCATGACAGGTAACAGGTAGGACAGTTGTGATGCCCTGTGGTGAGAAAATCACTGCACAATACATGTTACACATGTAACTTCCATTCAGACTACCAAAGTTTATTGTATAGCTATACAAAAACCGTATAGAAACTCTATACAATAAGTAACTCATTTTTATCTAGTCTGAATGTTATACTATAAATTATCCTGAAAAGCATGTTTTAGCACTCGTCCACTTCTGGGTCACCGTGGCGAATATAAATATTCCACAGTACTGCAACTGCAACAATTACTGTAAGAGTTGTGTGCAATTTCAAACGTAAACCATTCAGGCAAATTAATAAGAACAAAAATCAGGGTCCCATTCTTGTCTGAATGTCTTACGAAAAATGTAGAACGGGACGGGGCTTATCACAAGTGTGCGCTGATGATTGGCCACGTGTGATGTCAGCTCGCCACTTCAAAACTAGTTTCTTCATTATATCTTGCATATCCCTTTCACAATACCGGTACGGTGATTCTTAATACAATGTTTCCGCATACAAAGTCTTGTAAATCTCCTGAAGTCTGAATAGGCCGTAGCATACCAGTCTTGATTGGCCAATGTGGGGGCTTTGAAAGGCCATGTATTCATTCATAGCTGACTTTCCTCGCCTCTGATGTAAAATGTTAAGAGATACAATTAAGCAGCGGTCATGCAATCAATCGGTGGAAGAAAACGGGAGCATTTGGAAAAGGTCAATTGAGTATAACCAGTAAATACTAATTCATGTTTTCTGTGAGGGTTGGAGTGATCAACTTGAAATTTTAGAAATTAAATCACATGCACCACACACAGAAATGGTTATGTGGGACTGCTTATTCATGTGGTGTGATTCTGAGTTTCTGACTATTATTGTTTGATCCAGACTTTTCAGGTACCTTTACATGCATTTCTCATCATATTTAAAATGTGAGAGAAATCCTATCCTTATCAGGGTAAATTACTCCTTCGATATTCTTCCAAAGCGACATGGAGCGAAAGCAACAAAAAAAAGCAACAGATCATTTTTCATCTTGACCATAACTTAACCTTTTCTTGAAGAGTCTGGCTCTTTCAAATTCAAGGACATTCTAGGAAATTGACATTCAGCTTGATGCCTGGAGGCTGGAGTGCATTACATGGGATTCCAAGAAATATTTTCAAATGTTTTAAATTTAGTAAGCAAGGTCACTATGAAGTGTATTAAAAACATTCAATGTATCCTTTTCTACATATCTACCTTTCTTCCATTTGATATTTGATATTTTGATTAAGGGTCAATACTTTAAAAATAACCAGTATACTTTCTCAAGGCTGGTTTATATAATACTGGCATTTTTTTTTTAATGACGTAAAGTGTAATACATTTTTGTATCTTATAACACAGAGCTCAGTGAATATGCGCAAGTCCTTTGTTGCATTCAGATGCCATTCATTAACACTGCAGCCTGTTTTGTTGTTGCTGCGGTTTACCGTGCTGTATCTGAACAAGTGTGATAAAAAATTTGAGAAACGAATAAAATTTTGTATAATTTATAGTAAACTAAGTAAATGTAAATGATTGACGTGATATATGATGAGATAGAAGGAAATACATTTCACTGAGTGAGCTTTGACAAATCAACTTCATTCAATCCCAGTGACAAACATTCATGAAAGTTTGATAAGTTTTAAAGTCACTCTATTATCCTGCACCAGTGGAAAGAGTTCATACTGACATTATTGGTCTAGACACCACAGGGTTCTGGAAAATTTGGTGAACCAACTGTCAAAGTACATTTGTAGGCATCAAAATGGCATCCATGTGTACAATGCTCTTATACTTATAGCTAATTACTGTAAGCACATACACCTGTACATGTAGTACCAGCAGCAAGTGAAGTTGCCATTCAGTATTTGATGACGTTTCTTAGTATTTGTAGTGACAACACAGTTTTGGTAAGGGTCAAGACTTCATAGATGTTAACACAAATCATTGTCCTTTCTAGGAGATCAAACTATTGACAAATTCATATCGAGGGGTCAGTGAACCAAAGACGTAACTCCATTTTGGCCATTTTTAGAAAAAAGTGGTTTATGTGTCACTGAGCACTTGGGCCTTAAGGAGGTAAGTCTACGTTTCACTAGCCATTGACTTCAATGGGGTGTTGGGTGGAGTTAGTCTTTGTGTTTCCTGGAAAGCCCACATTTTTCTGAATATTTTGATATCAAATACTCATTTTGGCAAAATATGGAGTTAGCGGTACGTCTTTGTGTCACTGAACCCTTGATACATCGGTCAGATTTGGATGATATTAATACTGAAATATGTCATTCAATTGTAATAACCGTGATATCTTTTGTCTGTCTTTTGCAGCCTGGGTACCCACTGCACCAGCCAGCCATCCACAGAGGACAAGGATCCCCCACCCTTTGACAAGCAGCCCGCCAACGCACCCCTCCAGGAGATCGCCCCACCCCCGCCATCGGAACCCTGCCCACCAGTCAGGCAAGAAGTGACCGTGCCTGTGGCTCAACCATCGCCGTCGCCAGGGAAACCGCCTCCAGACAAGGCGTCTTCGTCCCACCCGAACCTGCTGCTCTACGATGACGAAGTCCGCAACATGCTCCTCGGGAGGATATCGGTGGTCAAATGCAAAGTCAAACCGATGATGATCCGCATCTACGTCAGTGCATCGCATGATGGTAAGCTTTCTCCCAATTTTTATCTACGATACATATTTTCGCACATTATGAAGTCACCCGATAGAGTCGCCCTTTCTACACTACAATCAGTCTGATGCCATAGCAGCACTCACTCTATACATAAAGCCAGCTCCCAAATTGAAGATTTTGTCTGAGAACATCTCTCCAGAAGGCAAAATTATGAGTGCTTGCCCTCCCGATATATTTTTTCTTGCTGTGGATATTGTTGGGAGGCTTACCTTGCTCATAAAAAGAGAAGTTCATGTCATCATTCATCAACGATCTAAATTTATGCTTCATAAATGGGATCATTGTTTCAGATATTTCAGGCATTTTAGACAGAGAGAGAGGACATAGTGGAATAGATGTAAATCAATTGATGGATCACATAGCCCTGTTTCTCTGAAGTTGGAGATTGCTCAAAATCATTCTTGCTTGCCGATAGTTACTAAAAGGCTGAAAACATTGATATATCTGTTATTCTTTGATAAATGAGAGATTTCATGAGATTCTACCATTTCTTGGTACATGATGATCAGATATTTGTTAGACAAAACTTCCTGTTTTATTTCATAAAAATCCCAAGGTTAAGTTTATGGTTCGGTTTGCGATTGTGTATCAGTTCGGTTTAGGTTTAGGGTTAGGTGTAGGGGTAGGCACTGTGTTCACTCGAGAGGGTAAAAGTGGGAATTTGACAGTCATTGTAAGAGCTCTTGACCGTCTTCCAGTATTCTGTAGAGTATGTGTAGGCCAGTGAAAATAATACACGGGGCTCAGGGCGAATTGGCCCCCGAAATGCTAAAAAGAGCCCCCGAAAGTCATAAAAGAGCTACAAAAAAATTGCATAGAGTTCAATGCAAAACAAATTAAAGAGTGTTATTTTCATGCAAGCAAGCTTGAAAAGTAGCCCCCAAAAGTTTTACAGTATTTTTTCCCTGCCTATATTTTTAGGCCTTTCTTGTTTGTTACTTTTATGCATGAAATTAATTAAAGCTTGAAAAGTGTCATTTTCCTCTAATTCAGGACAATAAGTTGCACCTTTACTTTCATTGGAGTATTGACAGTCAGTGTAAGAATTTGACTGCCTTGCAGTAAATTTCTGTGGAGCATACATGTACTGTACATGTACAGTAGAGGCTTATATTTTGTTGGATTTTCTTGAATACGCCCCAAATTGAGGATGTTCTGTTACTGGGCAGGTCCAAGCTATTGTCCCCTCTGGGGGTCAAATTTCATCTTTATATAAATTTAACAAACTATACCTCATTTTAAAGCTGAAACTATGAATTTTATGAATCTGATAAAAAATTGAAAATATTATCAAAATACGAAGAGTGCCAAGGTCACGAACTTTGATTTGTATTAATTAGCGTGACGTACGGGACATTACATTTTTATTTTTGTATCTCGTTTGAATTTTTGTTTAAAATTAAATATCTCAGGAATTGTAGACCATCATGCTAGAAAATAGGAAAAAAATATAAAAACTTTCAAAATTAATTAATTATGCAAATGAGGTAGGTTCCAAAGTGTGATGTCCCGTAGGTCACAATTTGATCATAATTTGTTTAATTTTAATTATGAAAATATTTTTTTTTTTTAAAGATATTCTAGGAAGTTCTAATTTAGATGAATACCTAACAAAAAAATAGGTTTAACAAAAATTACAAAAATTCTGTGTTGATTACATAATCAAATTAAGAAATGTGACGTACGGGACAAGTGTGTGACGTACGGGACAACCCCATATAAAACCAATGCAAGATGTGAAAAAGGAAATGACTAAAAGGAGAATATATACTGTGTTAGGAAACTTGTTGTATACAGGGATATATGAACATTCCAACTGGGTCCCTTCTAGGAATTTACTTTTTTGTACTGAATTTGATGTAATTAGTCTTCAAGCCAGACCTCTGGTATTATCAACTTTGGTATTTTGCCAGTTGATGTCCCCAACATGGGCAGGATGCTAAATATGTAAATCATAATAGTGTACTAGTTCCTGGAATGAGTCTAATAAAATTATATGGTAGTACACTGTAGATGCACCAGAAGCTGGCTTTTACAACTCAAAGATGCTGCAGGTATTCTTAGCACATGTATGCTATCAAGCTCTCCATGTGAGGTCTTTTTGATATTCTATTTAAATGTCATATATGATGGTAAAGGATTACAGCATACATGGAGCCAGCTTGGGAATTTTGATCTCCTAAAAACTAAATCATAACTGTTAAGGAAGGATAGCCTTTTTGAGTATTTCACACTCTCACCCACTTAAGATTTTTATCACTTTTACACCCATGCATTTTTGTTGATTTTGCTTTAATCTTTTGAATTGTGGAAAAGGTCAAACAAACCTTTAGGGTTTTAATTTCTTATATCTGGTGGTGTTAATAAGATGTCTTTAATCAATACAAAATACATTCAAGATTTATATTTTTGTATCCATCTTTCACAAACATGTAGGCTACATTAATGTACATCAAAATTCTTGAATATATGACAGCAACATAATTATACACTGTACATGTTCTAATCTGTGATAAAAGGATTTAAAAAAGACAATATGTTCAGCATTATCTTTGAATTCCTTCAAAATTCTATGATATTACTATCAAGTAATTCAAACAAGCTATGAAGAAAAGACTTCATATTTTTAATGTATCTTTGTTCACAAACACTTAGAGCATAAGAAATGTTCTTTGACAAAATATGATGTGCCGAGTGTGCCCCTGTGTTTCAAACAAGTTTAAATAAAAGTTTTCAAGTTCAAGTTCATCTTCTTCATTAATTATTATTTAAAAACATTTTGCAATGTTGAATGGAATGGATAAAAGAAATGAGAAAAGAAGCATGACTGCACATGATAGATGGGTAAATGGAATAAAAATGGTAATATAGTGTGTATGAATATATTTATTCAATTTGTTTTCTTTGTTAAAGTAATGTTTGTATTGATTTACCCCATAAATTAACACAGATGATATTAAGTGATGGTCAGAGGATCTAATTGGGTTCTAAAACACTCTAATTGTCACTGATTTAAGTTAAAATTGTTCACATTTAACAAATTTTGACGAAAATTCTTCATTTCAATGCATTTTCCCATAGGGAAAAGTTGTCCCGTACGTCACGTGTCCCGTACGTCACATACACACATTTATGTTTTGGTATATTACATAACAACGAAAGGTCAGAAAAATATGGTAATAGTTGTGATTAATGCTTGATTCCATAATGAATTAAGATATCATTACCATAAATCTCATAACTTAATAAATTCAGAGAACTTTTATGATGAACTTATTTTTGAAAAAGTCAGAAATTCTCTGGTCCCGTACGTCACGCAGCACATTAATTACATTAAAAATTAATTTATGAATTGGTCAGAACTAAAACTTTCCACAAATGAACTAGCCCATAATAGCCACAGACTCATACCAAAAGATAGCCATATAAATAATGTCATCCATTGTTATTTCTTGTTTAAAGTATCTGAATGTCCCGTACGTCACAAAGCAAATAGCTTGGACCTGCCCTACTTTTTAAGTAACATCCAATTCACTGAGCTGAGCTTGTTAGAAGATGGGTCATTTTGACTCGACTTGAATCGGACCAAGAATAGAATCATCAGCTGTTCATTTACTAGCTCGTGCCTGGCCTGCCTGGGGTCCAAGCCGCCGCTGATCTTGACTGATAAAGACGATACGATGACTGCCTGCGAGCCCCTCCTCATCATGATGGGCCAGGCAGCCAGTCAGCCAGTCAGCCATCTAGGCAGGCAGCTACAGGGTACAGCACTTGCAGACGGAGCTCCCAAATGTCAGGGGTCACTGGAACTGGGTGTCCCAGCATGCATTATCAGCTTGGATGCATGCATACTGTGGCGTTGGTTGGCGTGGCGGGTTCGTGTGCGAGCGAGTGAGGGTGTGTGTGAGGGTGTGTGTGTGTGTGTGCTTCTCGCGTGTCAGGAGCAGCTGGTTATATCACTTCACGTTGCCCCCCTGTCCTCCGTGATGACATGACAGTATGTGTCAAGGCATCTTCATCAAGATATCTTCTTTCATTTGAGATCTCTCCATTTCTGTCCTGTCTTGTCATTAGCCTAAGATCACTCCCTCTACCCTTCCTCTCTCTACCCTTCCCCCTCTGTAATGTGCCTAAGTTTTTATTTTCCCCTCCAATCAGAGATTCTCTCTTCTTTTGAATATTTCTGTATTTATGACTCATTCTATGTTTTGCTCAGTCATCCTCTGTATGATATTTTTCTTGCCTTTTCCCTTCTTGTGTTTATTGATCTCTTCATCTGCCATTCGCTACCTTACTTTAAAAACATCATATCCTATGCTGTGATCAATTTTTTGTATTTGTCCCGTCTCTCTCTTTCATTCTCTTTCATTCTCTTTGCCATCTTTTACCCTCTTCCTTCTCTATCCCATCTACATGTATCTCTCCCTCTGTTCTCTTCCCCCCTCTCTCCCTCTCTGCCTCTTCTTTTTTCCCTTTCTCCCTCTCTCTCCTCTTATTCTATACCTCTCTGTCTATTTCTTCTCTCTTTCTATTCATCCCTGCCACCTCTCTGTCTCTTTCTTCTCTCTTTCTGTCTATCTTTTTCTTTCTATAATGTCTTCCCTCTCTCTCTCTATCACTCTCTCTCTCTCTCTCTCTCTCTCTCTCTCGTCCTTCTGTCATCTTGCACTCCTTGTTCTGAAGGGTTTTGCTTGTGTGGAAGACTTCTCTGTAGATGAGGAGGCCTCATGATGGGTGCCAAGTGAGAGATAATCCATGAAGTCTTTAAAGGCACACTGTCCTACTTGTAGCTACTTGCTCCCTCTATATAGGAAACTTCCCCAATCGGTGCCTGTTGGTCCCCCATGATCCTCTTTTTCTTCTGTTAAATGAGAGCTGAGTTAATGAGATAGCCATCTGTCACAGTGACCACGCTGGCTCGCTGGGTGGTCTAATCCCTTCTAGCTGAAGTAGTAAAGCCTGCCTTTAAAGGCATTTGAACTATTTTGAGTTGATCAACTCCACTTTTCTCGGTGCTGTTAAAGTGTCCTAGATGTGGCAATATTCATTATTATCAATATCAATGAAATATATGAATGACTTAGACATGGTTGAAAGGTAACATGCCGTAAAGTGACATGTTTTGTGAATGGCAGTGCAGTAATGAAAAAGTTTGTTTAAGTTGTTGAATTCAGAACTTAAAACAATCCAGTTGCTTTACATGTACATGTATGCCTGTAATGTGAGGCAAGTTCAGCTTTCTCCCTCTTCAATTATTTGTCTTTGACTTTAATTTCAGATTGAACTGAATTGAATTTTTTTCCGTCATCATGACAATAATATGCAAAGATAAAAGATGGCATATTCATAACAGATAACAATACCAAAATTACATATAAATGGACTTAACAACATTAAAAATACAAAGAAAATATGAAACTAGGATAAACCACAGTACAAAGGAAAATGGTGCATCCGTAAAAGCCAATAGCCAAAAATTGGATGGAAAAGGATTCGTTATTATGGAAATTATGCAATTCCATCTACCGGTATATGGTATTCTGCCCTCGCCTAAAGCATGGACCTGAAGCTGAATTTGTTACAAATAATCCTGTACCTAATATAATAATAATAATACTCAGTTCTTTTATAGCGCATAACACATTACCGGATAGCATGTCCCTATGCGCTTTAAAGAAAGTAAAGAATTACGAGAAAAAGTCATACAAATTAGAAAATCCACTTAGTTTCTAGTGTCTCAGATTTTACTTGTCTTGAGGAACAGTTGCATATTAAACCCCTAATTTGACCGACTAGAGTCTGAATAGAGTCAGACTACGCATGTTTCACACTACACATTTTACTAGTTGCATTTAACACCTGATTTGACCAACAAGTGTCTGAATCTGAATAGAGTCAGACTAGGCATGTGTCACACATGACCACATTTGTGAGTACTGGGTCACATTATGTATGCGTGAGACCACGACACCTACTATCTCCTGCACTTGTGTTTATTGAACGTTTAATATCTAGGCCAGTAAGGATGAAGAGCGCTTTTGTACCAATTCTGGCATATTCAATTCTTTAAATTGTTGTTCACACTATGGTAATAATGATAATGACTTCTTCTTCTTCTTCTTTTTTTTTTGGGGGGGGGGGGGAGGGGGTGGAGATGAGATGACATTTAGAAAATTAGAACTGTATGATATAAAAGTGTTTTTGGCAATAAGAAGATGAAAGGCAAGATACACTTTAATAATGAATCATAATGAAACTGTGGTGACATGTAGTTAATGTTTACATTTTCCAAAGGATATAGAAGTCATGGTTTGTTAAAGAGGAAAAGTCATCTAGAATGTACATCTACATGTACATGTATTATCACATTTAATATTAATTAATGTAGTAATTTGCCAATTAACTAAAAAACAAATGAATTGTCTTTTTATTGAGAGAAAATGACATAGTGCAATTATTGGAAGCCAATGCATTTAATTGAAGAAAACAAAATGAATAGAATATACATGTACCGTACACATACTTTTTTTTTAAAGAAGGGAAAAGGCGATTAGTTGTCTTTGTAAAGTATCATTATCAAATTTTGTTTGAGAAAATTATCTTGGTTGTAATTAAATGGTTTTGTGAAGGAGCATCAAACTGGGATGAAACGTCCTGAGCCTGAGGCTCATCTGCCTCATATGACTGCACGTTGTACACAAGATGTAAATGTCAAGTTTAAATTGCAGTGTATTAGCAGAGCATGCATGCGTGCGTGAATGGAGGTTGTTCATTACGATACGTGATGTAGGTGCATTATACTGCGTTAATCATGCAAGAGAGTGAGAGACCGATGAAAAGACGGGTGGGCAGTGGTGGTCGAGTCTGGCTTTGGCCTGGCCTGCTCTTTGTATGGAGTGAATTCTGCAGTCCTGAGAGTTATTAGATTTGCTTACGTGTTCCCTGAGCTTGAGATTAGGTTTTTGGTTATTAGGTTTGGAATGGAATCAACGAATCATGGTATTACAGTGACGTACATGCTAGGAGAGAGAGATGGAATTTAACCCATGTCCATGTACTTGTCTAATGTGTATTCCACATGTATGTTCTTCAATCTTCAGGTACATTGTTAGCTATAGTAACAGTATGATGGGGTGACCAAAGTTCCCTGAGATTTAACAAAATATTAGGAAATGTGATATTCAATCCATGATTTCTCATATTCTACACAAATTCAGTTAGTTCAGTTATTACTAAATGGACTGGAAAGTTTTTGACTACAGATTGATGCAACTAGAAAATTTATTGTCAAAGAATACCAGATATATATAGAGATCTCAAAATTCAATGTCCAATTGGAATGTGCTGCAACTCAAGAAACAGTCATGAAACAAAAAACAGCTGATTTAGCACAAAAAGCGATCAATTGAATATACAATTATTGCATACTATACAAGTTTTATATAAATTTCCTATCGTCTGGACAAGCTATTAGATGCCTTCTAGTAGTTCTGCTACACTGTACATCTAATGAGTAAAAGAAAAATAATCTAACTTGTTAGATGATAACATGCAAAGGAATTAAGAGGAATGGAAGAAAAGCAAAATAGGATATTCAAAGAAAAGAGAAGGGCAATTCCACGGTAACGGAAGGACACTCAGACAAGATTTTTGAACTTCAGGTTCATACTAACAGAAATGTTTTATTAGTATGTATTAAACTATGGGGAACAAAATGTGTTTCAGTCAAGTGGAAAGCTTCATCAACTTCACAAAGTTTGGATTAACACTAATTAACTGGAAAAACCATGTCCATTTTTATGTCCTTCCGTTACCGAGATAATTAATATGCACATTCTTAAAGTTCAAGTTCAAGTTCAGTTTATTCAATTCCAATAAAATATACAAAACGGAATACAATCATGACAGAATAAGAGTATAAGTCGATCAATAATACAAAATAAGGTAAAATTATAAAACTATAAAGTGATACATCAGATAACAACATAAGCATTATTGGAATTGGGTGGCCATAAAAAACCATGTGGATTTAAACTACTTAACTATAATGACAATTTTTTTGGGGAGAATTAAAGGCACTTATATAGGTATTATATCTGCACTGTTTCACATCTTATACTAATAAAACAGTTCTTTTAGTATGAACCTGAAGTTCAAAAATCTTGTCTGAGTGTCCTTCCGTTACCGTGGAATTGCCCAGAACTATTTGCTATAGAATTCAATTAGTCACCAGTAGAATGTTATGATTTCAATTTTCCTCCCTCATTAAAAATCTTTTATTTGATAAAACCTATATTAGACCTTTTTGTCATGCAAATAGCCTCTACTACAGTGTACCCTCTAGATAGCCAGTTGGCTGAATTTCTCATGAAGTGCTAGTTCCAGCACGCCAAAGGCTGAATTTTATGTTAGATGATTATTAATCAAGAAAACGCTTATTTTCTCCACCATTCCCTAAGAAAATACAATACTCTTCATTAGAGTTACTAATGGCCCATTATGACTAATTTACAGAAGACACTGGTAATCATAGCAAGTTTTGTTCATGTAAATTGATGGCAAGTTGGGAAGAAAAAGTGGCTACGTGTATGTGCTACAAAGGTCCTCCACGTATTCATTCTTTTTAAGGGTCATAAGATACCGAAATTCAAAGTTTGTTTTGCTTATGACGTTATAATGACAAATAATGCAGAAAACTTTAGGCAGTTTTAAACAGCCTATGGCAATGTTAGGTGTAAAGATGAATCTTGTAATGTTAAATGAGAAAGTTCAACTCACTTGATATTAATTTGTTTTGATTTGTTGCGTTTTCTTCAGACTCTGAAGTGGAGCGGAGTGCACTGATGGAGAAGATCTACCCCGGGCTGAGGGAGTACTGCGCTAGCAAGGGTTACGAGTTCGACGTCGTCGATCTCCACTGGGGCATCTGGGATTCCAGGATACGAGACGAGAGATTCTTAGACCAGTGCTTCAATGAGATCAGGAACTGCCAAAACCTTTCAACCGGACCCAACTTCATCGTAAGTTATAATTTTTTACAGCACCTTAAGATATACAGTCAAACCTGTCTATAGCGACCGCCCAAGGGAAACACAAAAAGTGGTCTTTGTAGACAGGTCGTCGTTGTAGACAGGTTCCTTTAGTTCATGTTTCAACGAGAAACGATTTTCAAGGAAAACAAAAAATGTGGTCTTTGTAGACAGGAGGTCTTTGCAGGCGATTACTAAAGCAGGTTTGACTGTATTTACACACCTAAAGACACATTGTAGTTTTATGTGCGCAGTGTCGCAATTCTCTTGTACTGGACGTGGTAGCATTATGAATTAATGAGTTTAGAACTCTTGCATGCAGCGAAACTTACTGGAGTACCTTGAAGGTACATGAGCTAGCCTTCAAGTTTTAAATTCATAAGTTTGTTGCCTTTTGGGCTGTTGTTCTTATACTGATTACCTTTTTTTTTTTGGTTCCCATCTAGTCTTTCCTGAATCAAAAGTATGAGAGATGCACAGCCCCGTTCCGGATCCTAGCATCGGCCTACGAACGCCTTTTGAAGAAGGTAGATGTAGAAGACGACAAGGCCGTCCTCTCCCGATGCTACCAGCTGGACTCCAATGCCACGCCCCCGGTCTATGTCTACCAGGATGCGGAGGGGGGCAGGGAGACCCAGGAGAAGGTGCATAAGATTCTGAGCAGCTGCTGGGGCAAGGAGGAGAAGGAGATGTACATGGCATCAAGTGAGTGAAATGGACATAGTGATGATGATGATGATGATGATGTTGATGATGGTGGTGATGATGATGATGATGATGATGATGATGATGGTGATGGTGATGGTGATGGTGATGGTGATGGTGATGGTGATTGTGATGGTGATGGTGATGGTGATGGTGATGGTGATGGTGATGGTGATGGTGATGGTGATGGTGATGGTGATGGTGATGGTGATGGTGATGGTGATGGTGATGGTGATGGTGATGGTGATGGTGATGGTGATGGCGATGGCGATGGCGATGGCGATGGCGATGTTGATGGTGGTGGTGGTGGTGGTGACGGTGACGGTGACGGTGACGGTGACGGTGACGGTGACGGTGACGGTGACGATGAAGATGAAGATGAAGAATTGATGGTGATGATGATGATGTTGATGATGACGATGACAATGTTTTTGACGATGATGATGATGATGATGATGACGATGACAAAGTTTTTGATGATGATGATTTTGTGAAAAGATGATGATGACGGTGATGACAATGATGATGATGATGATGACAATGATGATGACATGAAAAAGTGAAGAGTGAGAAAGATGTTAGAAATGATATGGAGAAAGAGATGTACATGGTATTTAGTGAGTACTGGATGTGATCCTGTAAACCATGATGAAGAAGATAATAATGAAAATGAAGGTTTTGATGATTAGGAACATATCGAGGCTGATGAAGATGATTTTAATATTGATGATGGTGATTTAAATGTTGATGACTATTCGGATGATGAGAAGGAGGAAAAAGAGGATGAGGATGATCCTTAAAGCCCCACTGCACTTCTTATAGCTACTTGCGCCATCTATATATGTTAATTGAGAGCTGATTTAATGAGATAACCACCTGTCAGTGACCATGCAGGGAAGTCTCATTCCTCCTGGCCAAACTAGTCGGGGGGGGGGGGGGGGTGGGCTTTAAAGGAGCAATTAAGATATTATAGCATCCATTGTTTATTGCAACGATAACAAATATGTACTTTACTTCTTCAGTGCTGGAGATGGAGGTAGAGAAAGGAGTCTTCAGCCCTGAGAGTTCAAGCGATAGCATCATGTGGGCGCATCGAGTCTTCAAGGGCATGGATACCAATGACTCGTCAGCATCCAATTACCTTGATCTGGTGCAGACAGAGGATGGTAGAGAAATCGATAACGAGGTAAGAGATCCTCCCGACAAATTTCCTGTAGAATAAAGAGGATTATTTTGCTGACGGAAGTTGAAGATGGCCTGATGAAAAAAAAATGAAAAAAATGTTTACAGTAGAGTGCATAGAGTCTGTTGATTCTGATTTATATTATCTCTGTTCCAGCTCCTTTTTCGTCGGTTTAAAGTTTAACAATTAGCTTGTAAGTAAAGGTTGTGTTTATTCCTTGTTTAGGTTTCATGCAAGTGGCTCTTTTGTGTGTATAAGCCAATATTTTCGCATAGAGATAGTTTGACATGGGCACAGGCATTTTTGTGAGTTGTTAATGAAAACTAGCTACCTACAACATACAATGTAGTTCATTGCCAGCTCATTTTCATAAGTATTTTTAATTAATGACTGTACAAAGTACACGTACATAATGGCAGTTATTCAGTAGACTAGATCTGTCTGTTTTATTGTTTTCAAACATATACCTTCTTGCTTACAGCAAACCATATTATGCTGGGAAAAAAATGAAGTTGTTTATAGAGGATTGAAATAAGGTTTTCTTTGATGTAATGCATTGCACATGCACCCTAATACATTTCTTAAAATTATCTAAATAGTGAGAAACAACCGCAAATCTTTGAAATATTATTGTGAAATTGATTTAATTGATCTCCTGTCTTGCCCCAACAGTCCTCCGAGCAGCTTGCCCAGCTGACCAAGCGTCTCCACACCAAGGTCAACGAGGGTAACTACATGCCCTTTGAGGTCAACTGGGGTCCTAAGGGTCTGGATCCTGATGGTGTCTCCACCCATTCTCAGTACCTGGAGAACTTCTGCTCCCAGGTCCACACTGTGGTCAAGGAGCTCATCGACCGGGCCATCGCTGAGAGGCAGGAGGAGGTCAAAGCCACACGTGAGTTGTCAAGTCTTTTGAGAAGGAATCTGTTTACTCTAGGTCCAAATTGAGGATAGTATAGCCTTGCATCATCTTAAGGAATGGGCTGATGGGTCTAAAGCGGCCTTGCAAGTTCAAAGTATGTATCGGTAAAAATTGAATAAAATATGATAATAATAATAATTACAATAATCTTTTAAAGTCCACTCCAAATTTTATTAAGTTAAACCGAAAATGAAAATTCTTTTTGCCCAATTGCTCGTGAGCCCGGCAGCCACTGAGCAGCGCCAGATCGACGTTGCTCTATCCCTTATTGTTGAACGCCAAACAAGGTAGCAGCAACTCCCGTCTTTTAACATCTTTTGGTATGACGCGGCCGGGGTTCGAACGCACGACCTCCCGCTTGTGAGGCGGACACTCTGCTGACTGAGCCAACACACCAGTCTTCATCCCAAGGGCGTGGTTCAGATGGACTGTAATAATTAAGCTTGTCATCGAGTTATAAGCTCAAAGAAACTTTTTTAGTTGAGACATGCTTAGCAGTACATGACACTCCATCTATTGCATTCATACAACAGATGTATCTCTGTTGTAGTGCATGCCTGACATATCACCACAAGGTGGAGCTATTATCTTATAGATTTGATTATAAATCAACTGAAGCTTGAGATGATCATTACAAGGACCAAAGCCACTTTGCATTATCAAGAGCATATTTCAACATATTAATTATGCTTGTCTGTATGGGAAAATTTGCATTTGGTATATTTCTTGTCTGAATTTCTTTATTGCCATGGTAATAGCACTGAGGAATGCCATGCGCTGGTGAGATCTATGCGTGAATCCTTGAGCAGTTTTCTGTTAATACAAAATTTGGCAATTGTGTACTCTATTGTCACTAGAAGGCCCAAAATATTTTACTTTATACTTTACTTTTTTTGCAACTAGTATCTTCAGGTAATTTCATAAAGCTTCTATCTACCGTGACATCAAATATATCTGCTGTAGATAATACCCACTTTCCTTCCTTGCAAATAGCCATTTTTCTTTACTGGATTGTAACATTTTGATTGCTGCAAATCTTCAAATTTTCTCAGAAATTGAAGGTGCTTTTATAAGATTATGTCTCCCCAGTGCTTTATGGGTGCCTGGTGTTTAATAACTCAGTGGGAGGTAAATGTAGCTAAATCAAGTCGAGATACAGAATGATACACTGTTAAAAAGTTGAAATAAAGCACAAGAAGCCTAGTGAAAATGAATGTCAAATGGGGAAAAAATGGGGAAAAAATAAGAAATGATCAAGTCTCTTTAGATATAAAATTGCTTGCCAAGAAACAGCATATACTTTATCAATTATGTTTGAAAAAAATCATATTACAGTACAGTCCTCCATATTGTTAGCTTTTAAAAGCTGGTAATTCTGGTGGTAATTTATACATCCTGCAAGATTCACACAACATACGAAGAGGCAGAACTGAAATATGTAAGTCAACTCTTTACCCTAAACCTAAGATACAACTGTTAGATTGGCCGATACTTGTAAGCATGCATTGCTTTATACCCCCTTGACAAAGTATTTGTAGTGCCCAACTAATAGGTTAAATCGCTTATTGTTTTTCAGGAATTCATCGTCGTCTGCATGCAGAGCTCCAGCAGCACACCGCCCTCTGCCAGAAGCACGTGGAAACATTCCAGGGATGTAGCGCCCTCACTGGCCAGATCAGCAGCTACCTGAGCAGCGAAGACAACGTCCCTCTGGTCCTGCACGGCTGCACAGGCTGCGGCAAGTCTGCCCTCGCGGCCATGACGGCCAAGATGGCAGAGCAGGTCCTGCCCAACAGCGCCTGCGTGCTCAGGTTCGTAGGGTCTTCTCCGGAGTCGTCCACGCCCAACCAGGTCTTCAGGAGCGTGTGTGAACAGATAGCATACCTGTACGGAGAGCATATATCCATCGGAGCAAGGGTAAACAACGGGACATTCAAGTAATGCCTCAGTCACACCTTTGCTTATTTGGCTTGCTTATCGCTGCGTATTTATGGCAAGCCACTTAAACATTTATTACTATTTCTATCAAGAAATGGGAATAAATGTTAAAATGGCTTGCCATAAATACGCAGCGACACGCAAGCCAAATACGCAAAGGTGTGACTGAGGCATAAGACTGTTTGGGTGAAATGTAGTCAAGTGTACTTGTCCATGGAGTATATACATGTACATATGCTGTTACACTTAAGTAACACTCACCTTTCTCCCCCTCTCATTTGTCTTAAAAGTAAATCCTGCAGATCTAATTGTGCAGTCTGATATATGAAAAGATTGGCAGAGCATACTTTCAAACTAGATGTTAAAATGTAATTCGCAATTCTATGGAGTGCATGCTGTACAACATATTTACTTTTATTTTCTACTATTTTTATTACTAAAAAGTGAAAAATCACTCGATGTGACCATTGACAATATCATTTTTTCAATCTGACATACAGACACAGAGATTACAGAGACAACACAGAGAGAAACCAAATTCCATAATAAACTTAATGGTGCATGAGCCTTTCCTAGTACGGGTCTACAGAGATGCCAACCATTACGATTTAATCGTATTAGTACGATAATAAGAGTGAAATACGATAATACGATATCACCTCTTAAAATACGACTTTTCATCTTTCAATTAAAAAACAAAAACAAAACCATAACTAATGCAGAATCGCATAGAAACATGAACAAGTAAACCCCCATAACCCCCCCCCCCCAATACTTTGCTTTATAATTTTCTCATTAAATTTTAATGAAAGATCAAACATTTTACTTGACCGTTCTTACCAGTGAAACATTTTTCTGAAATTTCACTGGCCCGTTGGAGTTGAGTTTTTGTGAAAATCTGATTTTTCTCTCCAAAATTTGATTTTTAGGATACTCAGTCTGCTTTTTTTGTGTCAAGAGTTCAGCATCTCTGTGTCAACCAAATAGGTTATTTTGTGAAGATTCATATCATAAGGGCATTGGTTGTGAATATATCTTGTGATATCTTGCTTTCTTCCTCAGGGTCTCAAGAGGCTTCACAAAGACCTTGCCCAGCTGCTCAAGAAGGTGACCGCACAGCGCCCTCTGGTGGTGGTCATCGATGGCCTGGATCAGTTTAGTGACAACGAAGCGGAAGCTCTCAGTGCTATCCCCAAGACCCTAGCACCGTCGGTCAAGATGGTCCTGACCACCAGGGGCAAGGACTCTGAAGGCTTCACCAAACTTCAGGTTTGCATTAATGATTTCACCCTCTTTGTATCCATGCTGAGACCCAGAAAGGCATTAAAGACGCATAGTAGGAGGCTCTCATGGGGAATTAGACACAGTTCGGGTGTTTACTGAATAACAGGTGTTGTCAATTACCAGGACCAGCCTTCAGTTTTATGACCAACAGGCCTTATATAATGCTTTGCATTTTCCTCCCATTCCCCCATTTGGTAAAGTCATTATCTTACGTTCCCCTCACCTGAAGACTCTCCAAGGGTACGTTTATGCTCAGCTTTTTCTGGCCAGAATGAGGCATCTGTTACACGTTTAGTTCACAACACGGTTGCGTCCTTTCTCATTTTTGTAGAATCACTGAAAAACGGCAATAATAATCGCCGATCGTAAACTCACAAAAAGGTGCGTTTACGATCGGCGATCCTGCAACATCGGCGATTCTGGGGAAGCATAAACGCACAATCTTTTGGAAACGCGTTTAAATGGGGTCAACGTAGCATGCGCAGTGCAGGTGTGCGAATTAAGCTGCAGACTCTGCACTGCACTACTCTGGCTCCTTCAGGCATGATTCTGGCTCTGAGCCAGAATCATGCCTGGAGGAGCCAGAGAAGTGAGCATAAACAGTACACTGTGGAACTGCGATTACGATGAGCGTTTCAAATCGCTCATTCTGCCTTCAAAACTAAGCATAAACGTACCCCAATAGACTAGGGGAATTTCTTGATAGGAATACAGATTTGCTGTGTTCAGACTTGTACACCCATCAATGGTATTTCCACCAAGTCTGGTGTCAGCGAATTATGGCCTTCTGCACATGGAAACTGATGACCCTCTTCCTTTAACACAGATATTTTACACAGACTTAACACCCTTCTGCTTCTCAGCACAGGGTTCAAATGAGTAATATCATCATTCTCTCTTTGTACTTGTACAATGTTGAAGAGGCGCGATGGCTCAGTGGTAGAGCAGTTGTCTCATAACCGAGTCCCGAGTTCAAACCAAGTCGATGCACTTGTGCCCTTTGGTAATGAATTAGTCCTCATTACCAAGTCCCTCTTAAAGGAGTGAAACACATGCTTTCTTAGCAGTCGGGTAAAATAAACAAGCAATGTTTGTGTTTTTAAAATGATTTCCATGTGCAACTGCTCTGTCTGAAGATGATACTCATCTTTGAAATATATTTATTCCAGATATTGTTTACATTGGAGTAGACAAGATATGAGAATATTGATTTTCAGACTTCGGGAGCAGGAAGTTTTGAATGAAAAATTTCTGTGAATTCTTAGACTGTTAGTGTTGTTGTGACATCTTTCATAATTGTTTTTTTTACCGACCGTTACAATATTTTTTGCATTATAGTTTATTCTTATGTTTGGATTTTGCAGAATCATCTGAAGGATAGTGCCCAATTCATTGAGATACCTCCACTAGCCAACGATGAAGCTGCCAAACTAAGCGAATCACTTCTCAAGAGTCATCGAAGAACACTGTCAGATGATCAGTACAGCATGTTACAGGATGCAATCGCTGCATGCCCGCACCCGCTCTACATCAGGCTAGCATGCCAAGCGGCGTGTACATGGCACAGTTACGACCCACCGTCGGCTACAAAGCTGGGCGAGGATGTGTTGTCGCAATTTGGAATGCATCTTGAAACAATGGAGAAGCGTTATGGCAAGATGGCTGTCGCTCGGTCCCTCGGATACATGACGATAGCCAGGGACGGCCTCTCTGATGCGGAGATGAACGATATACTGTCGTGCGATGAGGCTGTGTTGAATGAACTATATGCACAGAGGACACAAGTGTTGAGACGGGTGCCAAGTTTATTATGGGTAGCGCTCTGTCAAGAGCTTGGTCCGTCTTTACAGGAGTGTGACGTTAACGGACGGTACTTAAGAAGTTGGGGTCACTCTTGTTTTAGGGAAGTGGTAACCAAGCAATATTTATCCAACGATAAAGATCGAGTGCAGCTTCATATGACCATCCAAGACTACTTCCAGGATAAATGGGCAAAGGGCAAGAAGAAGCCCTATGTGGGGGAGGGTGGAATTGAAATGGTCATGGACAGGCTCGTGTTGACCCAGCCCAACGAGTTTGGCAAACTGGACAATCTACGGAAGTTCAGAGAAGTCAGCTACCATGTATTCCACACAGGAGACAAGAAATTTGTGGACAAGTATGTATGGGACATTGACTGGCTGGTGAAAAAACTAACATGTTGCGATGTGTACGATGTACTAGAGGACGTGCGGTTGGCACAGACGAGAGATCCGTCAAGTCAGGACCTACAACTGATGGAAGAGTTCCTGCAGCTGTCTGCATATGCATTGTCATGCTCAGGATCGCAGCTTTTCACTCAGCTCATACAGAGACTTGACAAATCCATTGAAAAGAATAAGAGTAAGCATCCCCACATGAGTAAGCTGCTCCAAGTTGCCAACAACCCCTCTCACATTAGTTTCTTTCCCTCCACGTCGTGTCTCCTCAAGGTCAGTGATGCCAAGGATGACGCACTCGATGAAGAAGACAGCGAGAAGTCCAAGGAACCCTCGCTGACCCAGCTCTTCAAGGTCAAGTCCCAGCCATGGTATATGGTGTCCGTGTCCCCAGAAGAAGGGGAGGTGATCGTCTGGGACGTGGTCACCCAGAAACCTGTCAGAACGTTGAAGGGTCTTGACAGGCCCCGCGATATCTGCTTCATCGAAGCGCACCGCATCGTTGTCTTGTGCAATCGAGAGCTCAAGATATATAACCTTGACACAGGAAACTTTGAGACCAAGCTCTTGGGCATCATGAATCAGAAGATGCCTTTCTTCGCTTTGCACGACAAGGATCACGTGGTGGCGCTCTCCCGAAACCGCATGTATGTCAATATCATCAACGTCGCGACCGGATCCATCAGTATCACCTTCAAGGCCGGTGAGGATAGGTTCCTGAACAGCCTGTTGGTCAGTGCCAACGGTCAGAGGTGTGTCTGCGGTGATGAGACCCAGAAGCCTAGCCCTCTGCTGGTTTGGGATCTCAATGCCAGGAAACTCATCCATGACTTCAGGATTCAGCAGCATGAGTTTGTGACCCGAATGGCAGCCATCTCAAATGATGGTCACTATGTCGTCTCCGTCATCAAGGTAAGCAAACCAGGGAAACTGCTGCATGGCAGGAATTTATTCCTTGAAATGCTGGAGCGCTGTAATGGCAGCTAGGCTAAAGCCGGGGTAATAATAAATGCGCCTCGGAATAGAATTTCTAGATACCGGTAGGTGGCGCTATTTTATTATTATCAATGTATGGTATTTACCTACATGTCCCTCCATCTCCAGAAAATTATCATCCTCAGGACAGTTGACCTTACATTTGATTTGCTCAAGGCTTTATTTCATCAAAGATCATAAGTGTGAAGATTAGGGTAGCAACTGGGTTTGGGTTAGATTTTAAGTTAGCTCTAGGGATAGTGTTTGGTTTGGGGTCAAAGTTATGAATAATTGCACAAAATTGATAAAAGAGCAATTGTCATAGAAGCTCGTGTCCATAGAACCCCTAGAAAACCATGTCACCACTAAGACTTGAATACATTAATATCACTGGATTTTCAATCTGTCTAGTAGGCAGTACAAGGTATTTTATCCTATGTTGTAATTTTAGTAGGCCTAATGAATCTTATCAGTTGACAGCCCTACTTAAAATTTAATCAGATCAAGTAGCAAGGGAAATGACAATTATAGCAAAATAGCTCATTCTAGGTGATTTTCAGGCCCTCTGATCAATTCTAACTGGCATCCCTGAAAATAATCACTACCTTGGCTCATTTACACCCCAAATTTTCCTTCACCTCGGGTCGGGTAAAATAAACAAGCAATGTTTGTGTTTTTAAAATGATTTCCATGTGCAACTGCTCTGTCTGAGTTGATACTCATCTTTGAAATATATTTATTCCAGATATTGTTTACATTGGAGTAGACAAGATATGAGAATATTGATTTTCAGACTTCGGGAGCAGGAAGTTTTGAAAGAAAAATTTCTGTGAATTCTTAGACTGTTAGTGTTGTTGTGACATCTTTCATAATTGTTTTTTTACCGACCGTTACAATTTTAATTTTAAGTTAGCTCTAGGGATAGTGTTTGGTTTGGGGTCAAAGTTATGAATAATTGCACAAAATTGATAAAAGAGCAATTAATCAGATCAAGTAGCAAGGGAAATGACAATTATAGCAAAATAGCTCATTCTAGGTGATTTTCAGGCCCTCTGATCAATTCTAACTGGCATCCCTGAAAATAATCACTACCTTGGCTCATTTACACCCCAAATTTTCCTTCACCCACGCAGGAGTTGGAAGACCCGACACGTAACTTTGTCATCGTGTACGACCTCCAGAGCGGTCAGCTCTTCAAGAAATGGAAACCACCGGTCAACACGACCTGTGTGGCCATCTCTTCTGAGGGAATGTGTGTGGTCAACGGGTGTGAGGACTCAACCATTCTGGTCTGGGACCTGGCTTCAGGGTCAATGAAGTAAGTCCATTTTTGAGGGTGAGAGGGGGGGGGGGGGGGTGAATGATATGTTGTTTATCAACAAGCTTTACATGAAAATTACAAACTGGGATTAATCTTCAATTGCCACACTCGACCCAGGTGAGGTAAATGGGTATCTGGCAAGAATTAATTCTTTGAAATGCTAGAGCACTGTAATGGCAGCTAGGCTAAAGCCGGTGTAATAATTAATGCGCCTTGGAATAGAATTTCTAGATAGACGGCGCTATAGAAATGCCTTTAATTATTAATATTATTATATGGATACAGAAAAAAAATTAGAGTAGATAAAGTCCGAAACTGCTCTTCTGATATAACTTTTTTTACTGTTATTTTCTTTTCTTTGTAGATTTTTATTAATTGTACCTTTCCCCTACAAAATCTGGAGTCCACCTTGGAGCTGAGGTACACATAGTTGTATTAATAGACAAATTGAATGGGGGAGGGGTAACAAATAATACAACATTGCTTGTTTAGTTCAAAGATGTCTATAGATTAGGACAGAAAATCAGTTATGTAGAAGCCTCACATCTACATTACACGTCATCCATTTTGAGAAGTGTCTTCCAATGACTAAGATGTTTGTTCTTTTACTCTCAAGGTACTCTTTGGAGGGACACACCCATCCGGTAGATAGGCTTTACCTCTCAGATAATGGAACAGTCTGCCTCACATATGATTCCACACATCAGGACCGTACCATCAGGGCCTGGGATCTCCAAAAAGGTAATGGTGCTGTCCCAGACAGAAATGCTATATAGTTGGTAACAGCCTTCTTGCGGAGAGTCATGAACAAACTGAAATCACATTCATTCAAAAGAAGATACATTCAAATGTATGGGTGGTTCTTCCCCCTCACAATCACGAGTGCCATCTATGATAAATATACAAATAATACCCTTTTCAAGTAAGACATAGGTGTTAATTGTTAACTTTAGTTTAAGACGTTATCGTGACCGTCAATTTCAAGTTACAAAGTCCTATAAACAGTGTTTATTTTGTAGTATTCCTTGGCATTTAAAGGATTTACCACATTTGTTTAGAAGCATTAATGGTGCATAATAAATCCCCTTGATGGCCTTTCTTATTTGTATGTAGCTGTGTGGAGTCACAATCATAATTCCAGTCAAAATCACTAAATACATAAGGTAGATAGCATGGGTATAATTGAAAGCAAAGACATTTTAAGAGACATGATGGCTCGGTGTTTGGAGCATAGATCTTATAACAAGGAAGTCCTTGATTCAAAACCAAGTCAATGCTATGATATCCTCTTGGAAGGCATTGATCCTCATTTACCAAGTGCTTTGAGTAGGACTTTTTGAGTGGGACTCGATTCACAACCATGTGATCCACAGTCTGGCGATGTATCCACTAGACCACGACACCTTCACATTAAAGGCTCACTGTACTACTTGTAGCTACTTGCTCCCTCTATATAGAAAACAATGCCTAATCGGTGACCATTGGTCCCCCATGATCCTCTTTTTCTTATGTTAATTGAGAGCTGAGTTGATGAGATAGCCACCTGTCAGTAACCTTCCTGGGTGGTCTAATCCCTCCTATCCAAACTAATACAGATGGCCCTTAAAGTTCTAAATATCCTTATCATCTTTTTTGTAGAGCAGCATTTCAAAATGTGTCTTCTCTCTTTGCTTTCTTTCTGCAGGCATGTGTCTGGCTGCCTTCACACCGGACAAGCCGATCAGCTGCTGCCAGATATCTGCAGATGGTACGTGCGCCGTGATTGGCCTGCAGGGAGAGAGGGAGATCGTGTCCCTCTGGATACGCTCAAAGGGCTCGGCTCCGATACCCAAGGATGCAGGAGCCTTTGGCGACCCCGCCCGGAAGGGGGAGGAGTTTGATGTCAATGTCCCGCAAAGTTAATGAGACTAGAAACCTATAGGTCGTAGATATTGATCGAAGTATGCAGCGTTAGGAACTTGAAGCTTGAAGAAGATGGGACAGTTAGAACATTGATGAAAACATCTTGTCTCCAATTTCACTATGGGAATGATATTCCTTTACTGCAATTTCTTCATTGCAATTTCATTATTGGAATTTCAATTTAGGGATTTTCATGATTGGAATTTCATTATTTGAATTTCCTTATTTGAAATTCATTATTTGAATTTCATTATTTGAATTTCCTTATTTGAAATTCATTATTTGAATTTCATCATTGAATTTCATAATTTGAAATTCATTATTAAAATTTAAGTATACAATTTTCAATAATGAATTTCGTTATTGGACTTTCATTATTTGAATTTCAAATTGGAGTTTCATTATTGGAATGCTATTTTGCGACGTCAATAATCTCAAGAACATCAGATTTTGCCATTGACGGACTACTGTTGCCACCCAGCATTTAATGCATTTGTAGGTACAAGGAATGTTGTGTAGAGAATGAAGCGCGTGAATCCGGGGTTTTAACTAGAATGGTAGATATGTGAACCTTTAAAAAGAAAGAGAGAGACATGAAGCAAAAGAAGCCACAGCTATGTGGAACTAGTGGCTGTGAACATGTAAAGTGGACATTCAAATCATGTTTATGTTTATGTAAGAATTTTGCAACAAAACTGCCAAATGTATAAGATCTTAATCATATTACAATAATCATGGATGGTTAAATACTAAGAATTATAAAAGCAACAAATTATGGTTTATTTCTTTTACAAAAAAACAAATCTGAATTTTGATCTATCATATAAAGCTGATCATGACAGGTTGTAATTGATAATCACGGGTTTTGGAAGCCTGGTAACTGTGTCTGTCAATTACTGAGACAAACATGGAAATGTGTATTACATGGATGTCCTCATGGTTGTCACCATAGCGATATGTTACAATCATTTATGAAAACTAAAATCATTGACAAGATATAGTTAAACATTGATTATGTCTTATTCCATCCAAGAAATTAACTTGTTTAGATGGTCAGTCTTCGTTTATAAGGACAGTTTGTAAGCCTTCAAAGGCATATATCTTGGTCATCATTATTCTTATTATTCTGACATCATTACATTTGTTTATATCAATTACAGACCTTACTGGTCTGATTGTTGCAAATAAAGAAAAGGGAACATGAAATAAATTGGTGATACAGTCAAACCTGCTTTAATGACCCCCTGTTTATAAAGACCGCATGTTGTGTGTTTCCCTTGGGCGGTCACTGTAGACAGGTTTTACTGTATATCATATGAAAGGAGGTTGAAGCATGGACTGCTACATATTGTATGTTTGGTAAGCAGATGTAAACATCTGAAGCTTCATTCAATAGAGCTCCTTTTATATATTTCCAGAAACTTTTGAGTAAAGTAGGTTCATGCCATAAATTGAATTCATACCTAGGTGAGGTGTGTGTAGGAACAAGATGACGATAAGAAAACAAAAACAGGAAGACGAATCTAAGACACACATGGAAACTGAACTTGCAGGGTATTAAATAAAGTCATGGATTCTGTCTGATTGTACATATTTCTGTGTGGTAGTCTTGACAATGACTTTGTCAATGACCTTGATAACGACCTTGTCATGACCTTGTCAAGTATGTTGTTATTACTTGCATTGTTTAAATGACGTATGTTACATGTGTGTGTGCGTATTGCGGCTTTCTGCCAGTGCTCAACCCCCATTCTCTTGTTAACCTGTATACTCTGCACAAATAATTGTAGGAGGGAGAGAGGGAGAGAGAGATATAACAAATAATAATAACCTGAATATCTTAACATAATGTCAACACAGTGTGATGTCATCTTGAGTAGACTTCAAGAGTTTAAGGCAGCTTTGTCTATAAAAAAAGGTCACATTTATTCTTTGATACTTTTGGTAAATAGGACCTAAATTGTGCTGGATAAAATGTAGAACAAGCTCAAAGTTTTTTTTGTAATAGGTTTTGGTATGTGGAGGTTCTCAGTCAGTTGCGTTGCTATAAGCAGTATTTAGAATAGTTCCATAAACAAATGGGCATTATACACAGTCTCACCATGCGATTGTAACCGCTAAATTTGTGGCATTTTAAAGCTATTGCGTAATCTCCCTATACAGTGCGGTTGCATCAACTGCTTTATTGTGTATCTTGAACTCTAAGCTTTAGAATATTTTGCAGTGATATATACATGTAAGGTTACATTTTCCATTTTTTAGAAGATTGTTCTTACCTCTCATTCCCTTGTTGTCCTGGAATAAGTTTACATCGGATTGGGCCCTGTTTCAAAAACTTGTCAAAAACAACCCTTGCCATTCTTGAACAAATCGTCCTTGTTTTCACGAAGTGACGGTAGTGAGGAAAATCGAAACGCAAAGTGAATGCAATTTTTTTTCACTACCGTCACTTCGTGAAAACAGCGACGAAATGAGCCCCCAGTCAATCAAATGCAGTGATTTATTAGCTTATAGAAGTCAATGATTATAGTGACTTGTTATTGATACCAAGTTTCATAAAAATGGACCCTGGTCCATCTCACTGCCTCAGATATGATCTTCGTCTACTTGAAATTTAGAATATTATCACTAAATTGCTGCATTATCATCATGAACTCAGGTGGCAGAAAGTGCATCATGTGAAATCAACCAGAAATACATTTACAAAAGAAGAAGAAATGTCTATTACAAGCTGTACCCACTCTCTTACATACATGTGTTCTAGACACTGTCGTTATTGAGAGTTTGTGTTTATTAATCCTTCTAGGGGAAAATATAAGCTTTGATGATTACTCTGCTTTTGGTTTAGTGGTTCATACTGGACTCTCAATCCAAGGGTTGAGGGTTCAAATCCCAACCTAGGACTAATGTCAATTGGCAAGACATCAATTCACCTGTACATGGGTAAAAAATCTGTAGTTGAATTTTGATACCACGCATTTATTTCCTCAATCAAGTCTGCAAAGCAGCTTTAATACTATACTGGGAGGATATTTTAACATAACTACCGATTTTCTTTGAATTTTTTCCTATTGTAAAAAAAATAGAGCAGAACAAAATGTAGGGATTAAAGTTTGTTGATAATAGGGGTTTTGGCGTGTTGCCCATTTTTGTTCTTCAAATGTTTGTGTTCCATTTTTGCGAATATAACTCTATCGATAGTATTTATGAAATTCCTTTGTATAGGAAGTTAATGGAGAGCCTCACATCCATACATTAATCAGACCAGGAGGAAGAAATGCCTTTTTGCTCTGGTTAACTTAGTTTTTAATTGTATCATTTTGTCATCTAGAACCTCAAACCCGTGTGTGCTTATATTTGATGTTAAAGTTGTTCAGTGTGCCCTCCAACTACCGGTATTACTAACAGTTATTTTAAGCCTCTCTCTCCTCTCTCTCTCTCTCTCTCTCTCTCTCTCTCTCTCTCTCTCTCTCTTTTTATCTTCCTCTATCTCTTCAACACTCTTCTTTCTTTCCCTCTCAGACCTCTCTCTCTCTTCCTTTATCATCACTCTATCCTTTTCTATTACCATACTTGCTTGTTTTCTAGAGCAGTATAAGACAAAATTAAATATTGTGTGCATGTGCGTGCATTTATATGATATGGATATCATAGTTATTGTGAAAGTGATACTTTGTAACTTTCCAAATGATAAGTATACTTCAGGTCTTGTAATACATGTGCTCAACTTATTCATTACGATCACCGTCGTCGAAACGAAGAGTTGCCAATAAGAGAATAAGCTTGGCAGAGACACAAAACAAAATCGATGATGGTTTATTTATATTGTTACGACTGTAAATATCTGCAAATATTTGAAGAACATTCTGTTAGGATGTGATGGAGAGATGCCGAGAGATGCGGTCCTCACCAGTTGTCTTTTGAAATTCATGGGAATCGGGGGGAGGATTATTGTGTGTTTGTTGAAATGTAGATATTTAGGTTCTCCTCTTGATGTTATAATGTACAGGCTGACTACAATGAAGTGTGACTTCCCTTGTCGATCCTAACATGTAGAAAGAAACGACAGGGAGTCTGTGTGGAGATAGAGGGCGCTGTTCTCTTAATCCTCGTATTTCTTTTTCTATTTTGCCGTGTTTAATATGCAATAGATGTCGATGATTTAATACCAAGCTTCTGTTGAACCCGTGAAGTCAAGTATCGTTGCGCTCTCTCGGCGGGCGCAAAGCGAACGACCGTGTGACGTGTAGAGTAGTAGGCCTGCGTATGGACAACATTTAAGCTGATTTTGATATATTATGAATAAACTTCAGACAGGTACGAAGGTCACCTATATGAAGCCGTGTGGATGTTTTACTCTTTTGGATGTTATCATTATAGGTGATCAGAGATTTGAGTACTAGATAATCTGAGATGATAGAATGTGTGATGTAGTGATTTGAAAACAGCTTTATACAGCGAAAAACTTTTTTCTTTTAAATTTACTTATATCGTCATGACTACCAAGGAATGTGCTTATAATAATGTATAATATTGTGACTTTTTATTTTTTCCTTCAAAGGGGAATATCATAAATTATACTTGTAGGTATACTGGAGTAATTTGGTGTATGAAGTCTGTGAAAATCAACATATATGTTTCTAGCAATGTATGTATGGAGCTGTCCAGTAGTATATGTGCTAAATGATCATATAGGCTTACCGCCCGTCTCTGTTGCCGGGAGGGGGGGGGGGGGGGGGTGTAAGGAATTTTTACCGCCCGAAGAAGTGGTCACCAGTGCCAATGGTATTTTTTTTAAAAATTCTATAGAAGGGAATATGCGTTGGAATATGCGTTGTACGATATGGATCTTTCTCAATTTCTATGGTGGATTATATTCCAAAAATAGTTTTTTTTTTGGTTTCATACCGTTGATGTTGGTTCCAAGTATACTATCATAAAGCTTGGAATCCTATGCCCTTTGCACTGAATATAATGAATGTTTGGGGTAAATTTGTGCTTGGTCTCTAGCGAAGTATAAAGCTTGTTTGAATATGCAAAAGTTAATTGACATTACTGAAATAAGCAGGAATATTAAAAACGAAAATATGTATTCAAACTCGTATTATGGGCTAGACTACAGTCCCGTGTGTTTGAATTCTTGTCGGCAATGTGCTTGCAGGGAGTGTATACAAGGTATAGACATCGAAATCACTCTCTTAGCTATGCTGTGGTATCATATGGAGTGGAATTTGTAGAATCTCTCATGTAGGACAGATTTTCTCACGCTACATCGAAAACAAGAATGTTTGATGGATGTGAAATCACTGATTCAGTACTTACAAAGAGTATATGACCCATCAGCTCATCCAGGCTTAGCACAAGATAATTAGTCCTTGTGAGTTGAATAGCATTCATATCGTGTCTCCAAGAAAAAATAACAACTGTGAAAATGTGATGAATATCACCACCGCAGTGTTCCCTGAAACATTCCGTTCGTTGAATTGATCATGGACAGAAAAATAATAACTTTTTACTGCAAATACTGTCATTGGAGTAATGTAGCAGATTGGAAAAAAAAATGATATGTGTATATGTGTTTTTACTCGACCCTCCTCTGTCCGACTTCTTATGCGTATTGATTACTTCTATAAATGTGAACGAATTTGACATTTTAATGAGTAAGTAATCAAGGATTCTGATCGATGAGAGGAAGAATGATGGTAGATGATAAAATTAATGAGAATAAAATGGATCCGAGATGTCGGCCTCCTCTATCGCATTTTCATGACTCTGTGGCATTCTTATACAAGTTGGGGTTTGATCATTAAGGTCAGAGTTGATGAGACTGAGAGAAGGAGAGAGTTAAAATAAAGTTGAGTTCTTGGAGTGTTTCACAAAGACTAAGATCTATAAAAAGTGTAAATTTTGTAGATTTGTGGCGTCCCTTGAGAGACCAATGGTGAGAGCAACCAGTGGCATTAACGGCCTGCCATAGTTCAAGTCAAACTTAAGTCGTTCTTAGTCTTTGTGAAACACTCCCCAGGTAATGCAATTGCATTGTGATTGACACTGTCCAAGAGCACTTGGAATAGGTTGGTGTTTAGCACATGAGAATAATGGAATAAGGAGTACAATGTGAGTTTTCTGGAATCATCAACATTGAATTGAATTGACTTTATTTCCACATTTACATTAAGAATACAGAAACACAGTAATATACATATATGTAAAAGTTTAAAAAGTAAACAAACATCAAGTAAAAGAACAAATTTACATGACTTGAAAACATGAAAAGATATTGACCCATGCAGTCTTGCTGAAAATCACATGTATATATCACAGAAACCGTGTATATCGGACAACACATACAATGTGGCATGGATGTTTGGTCCAAACTATGTCAGCTATTTCTTGTCATAGCTATTTTGAACATGAGGGCATTTGAATATTCATCCTTCTAAGGGACCATTTCTTCTAGTGTTCTTCCATACTAACAAAGAGAATAGAATAAAAAAGCTCACACATTCATTTTTTATCTTTCCCAGAAAAAATTTGATGGCAAAATTCCACTTAAATTGTATAATAATGTGAAAGAAGATGTCATTTAAGACAAACTTTTGCAAAGATCCCCCCCCCCAAAAAAAAAAGTGTTTGGGGAAGACAAATATTGATAAAGAGACATAATTTTGGCTTTCTGTTCTTTACAGAAAGCCCAATTTTTGTTTTCTTTCATCAATTTTCGACTTAAAACACATTTGTTTTGAAAATCATTGCAGAAATGTGCCTTAAATTACATCCTCTTTCACATTATGATACAATGCAGGTGAAATTTTTCCACCAAATTTTTGGTGCTCCCAACACTTTAGGTGGAAGCAGTTTGAGCCCAGAGGCACTTATAATCAGGGGCGTACGCAGGATTTTTTCAAGGGGGGGGGGGGGGTAAGCGGACACATTTTTTTTTTTTTTTTTTAATAATAAAAAAAAATAAAAATAAAAAATAAAAAAAAACAAAGGGGGGGTTTTAGGTTTTTTTAGGGGGGTTTACATACATAAAAATACCAAAGGGGGGGGGGGGGGGGGGGGTTTGAACCCCCAAACCCCCCCCCCCCCTGCGTACGCCCCTGCTTATAATGATTGTTTAACTCTTGCTTTTGTGAAAATGACTCAGCTGTTTTCTAATATTAATCAAGTTCCTACTTGTAACTGTTGCCTCACTACCCTAATTCTAACATCGAGCCCATTACCTTTACCGATAACCCTATATCATTGAGGAAATAAAGGTCCAAGCTATAATGCCACTGCATGGTGCGAATAATTATTGCATAATAGATCACCAGTATAATTTATGATGAGAATCCAAGAGAGAGACAGAGAGAGAGAGGGAGAGAGGGGGAAAGAAACAGCATTTATCTCATGACCTCTCTAAAATCTTCATGGAACTCAGAGCTTGAAATGTATTATTGATATTTACTATCATGTTTTTTCCCTTTTTTTCTCCAAATTAATTAATTATTATTATTATTATTATTATTAATATTTATTATTATAAGATTTTTGTGGTCTAAAACATCAACACATATTACCCTCTCCCCTCCCCACACAAATAAGATGGAATGAGAGGGAGGGAGGGAGGGAGAGAGGGAGAGAGAGAGAGAGAGAGAGAGAGGGAAGGAGAGAGAGAATGGGGAGGGGGCTACAGGGGAAATGACGGAGAGTTTCACAGATCTAAGGAAGACGAGATGAGTAAGGAATAAAGGATGGAGAAAGAGAGAGAAAAGGGAGAGCTAGAGGGCGGGTCGACTAATTGGCACAGAAATACACAGACAAAATGAAACTCGTGGGGCGCGCCCTGTAAAAACAAAACAGAAGCAACAAGACTATTGTGAGCGAAACTTTAAATCATTTTTTGTACCCTGCCCCTATAATTATTGTGAATCAGGATCTGCCACTGATATCTCCATTTAATTCAAAGAACGATTGTTTGATCAAAGTTGACGCCGCGTGATGATGTAGTCATGCAAAATGATGTCGACAGGATAAAAATAGCTACAGCTGTAATATTACGACTGTTAGATTTGTAGGCTGCTACGAACCGCTCACATACCAAAATACAGTGTTCAAAACACTGATGATGAAATTTTAATTATCATAATTTTTTACCATATTATTTTAAAATAAATAAGGCATCACTAGGGTTTAGGGCATGTTATTTTGGCCAATAAATATACAAAATCAACTGATATTACTTACAAAATTACATTGTATTTGTTTATGACTCAGTCTCTTGCGATCGAGAAACTGCGCTTGCGCGATGCACTATTGATATTTTTAATTGACATTGCATTGCGAATGAATGTTTGTGAGCAAACGACTTGATCTGCATTGTAAAAGGTAACAAATCCTCAATTTCAGCTGACGAGAACATATAGTAATCGGACACCTCATTTTTGGTAAGTTTTCTGACATTTAAGTTGCTTTTCTGTGTTTTAATCCCAACTTTTACCTTTCTTTACGGAAGATACACTTTCCATGAATCGGACGTCGGACGAGAAACTAGCTCCACCTACTCGCATTCGTGTACCGGTACTAGGAGGTAGACATTGATACCTGATATCCTACAGAAATACTTGTATATTAATCCTATTACTAAAGTGATATTGAAATTGAAAAATAATATATGCCCCAAATCTCATAGTTTAAGCAAGAACAATATGAATGACATGCTTCAGATAAGTCAGACTCAAGACGTGTTTGCAAACTCGTTTAATTTTACATTTTTGTGATTTTTTTCTTTGGAATTTGTCAGAGACAGAGGAGAGCTCGAGATGACATTTTAAGGCATGGGAAGTGCTTTTGATAATCAGACATTTTCTCAAAAATTTGTCACTCAAATTCTGTACCAATATGGCACATTTTTACTTGCCACCACTGACACTATATTAAACTGAGTGAGTCCTTCATGGAACACATTTTTTCCCTTCTTTTTTTCCACTCAGAATCTCAATGCAATGATACTGATGTGATATCATATAATCTGTTTAAATTCTGACATTGATATTTTCTCCAATCAAAGGAGTTTATCATTATGGATTTTACTCACCCAGTATTGTTATTCCATAAAATACATAGATTATTGCACCGCAAGTTTCTTTCATTCTTTTTCGTACACAATTGAAATAGATTTTTAAAATTTGTATCTATTCATTTACTGTTAAAGTCATTTTGTTAATTGTATTTGTAGTATGTTTTATTTTACAAAAGATCTAGTTTAAGAATGATTTCTGTATACTTGAATGGATGTTCAAACCTAATTTGTAACGTTATCATTTTTCATTTTGCTCTAGGTTAATTTGACACATCGACGGCTCAATCATGTTTAGTGGTGGCTACACAGCTCAAAAGTTAAAGACCAATCTAAAGCTTACTATCAACAGATTGAAGCTTTTGGAGAAAAAGAAAAGTAAGTGCAACAGTACTCATTCAATCATCAAGATACACAGCTTTTTCAGCTGGACATTTAAACAGAATTATTTCCAGAAACAATGTAGATTATACGCAAACGGCAAGGAGAGGAAAAAGAGTTATTGATGCAAGAAAATAGATCAGATCATTATTATTCTAAGCCACGATTTAAGAATTTTGCTTTTGCTTTCTTTAGGGCACTAATATATCAAATTTCCTTAAAATTGATTGAACCTCCTTCAATCAATTTAACTTAACAATAAATAGTAACTTTCATTTAATTTTTATACAGTTCGATGATCACTTTTAGTTTTAAATTTGCATTGTCCAAGAACAAACATACATGTATTGTTGTAAACCTAAATAGTATAATCTTTGACATTTTGAAATAATTTTTCCAATTATTGTTTTTTTTCTCCATCAGCTGAACAGGCTCAGAAGGCAAGGAGAGAAGTAGCAGATTACCTTTCCAACGGGAAAGATGATAGAGCAAGAATAAGGGTAAGAATAGATGATTTTTTTTTACTTTACCTCTACCAGCTGCCATAACTTCTGTTCATATTTATCTTTGAAATTTGAATAATACCAAAATAAAACGATAATATTTGATCAGTATATTGGTTGTGATGACAACTATGAGAAGTGTTTTTACCTGATCTTATACAAGCATTATGAGATGAGAAATTGTTATTAGTTCTAGAAATCTTTTTTTCAAACATCACTTGAAAAAAAAGAGGGAAAATGAGGGTGAAATCATTTGAAATTCCATCAGAGTTACAGAGTTACTATTGGATTGTACTCGTACTCTAGTACTTTTTAAAAATGTGTGTCTGTGGGGGGTGGGGGGGGGTATGAGGATGGTGTTCGCTATTAGAAATCTTACCATTTATTTAATTTTATACCGTAAATATGTGCATATACATGTATACATTGCACAATATAAGAAAATATAAGATAGTGTATTCAATTATATGGAATGACACAATTCTAATCTCCAGAATCTCTTTCTCATTAAGTGAACCGATGAAGAAACAAAGCATACATTTATTTCACAATTTTGTTCTTTCTCATTTCTTCCCAATTTATAGGTACCTTGCTTAAATTGTTTTTAATAGTTTTTACATAGGACAGTATATGGCAATGATAGTTATTTATTGAAAAAAACACAGTTGATAATTGTTTAAACCAGGTAAACATCTGTCTCGTTTAATGGATTAATTGAATTTTTTGCCATCCCCCTCACCATATGTCTTTTGTTGCCAATTTTAGGTGGAGCATATTATCAGGGAAGACTATCTGGTAGAGGCTATGGAGCTCGTTGAACTCTACTGTGATCTCCTCTTGGCTAGGTTCGGCCTCATAAAAACCATGAAGACGGTCGACGAGGGACTCCAAGAATCCATTGCCAGCGTGATCTGGGTGGCTCCTCGCATGTCAACAGATGTTGCAGAATTGAAAGTGGTATGTATTAAAGGCAGTGTGTACTAGTTTGGCCAGGGGGGATTAGACCACCCTGCAAGGTCACTGACAGGTGGTTATCTCATCAAATCAGCTCTCAATTAACATCAGAAAAAGGGGATCATGGGGACCAATGGTCACCGATTAGGCATTGTTTGCTATAAATAGAGGGCTCAAGTAGCTGATAATACAAAACAACAAAACAACAAAACAACTGAAAGTAGTACAGTAGGGCTTTAAATATGAGGAAATGGAAGTTTGTAGAGGGAAAACAGAGATGCAATGAGTTGTCTTACATTGGAGGATCAGATGGGGTGTGGCGGGTTGAGATAAGTCTCTCAATCTACAATATATGAGTGAATTTTGTTCAATAAATGTCTTGTTTTGCCCATTTTACGAGGGCCTGCAAGAAGCCATCGGCAGCATGACCTGCATGGTTCCTCTTGTGTTACAAGATGTTTAAGAATTGTAAGTTGCATGTGTTAATTGTTAAATGATGAGGATATTGTAATTGTCGGAGACAATGACAATGTCCTTGAAATGCCCCCCCCCCCCATAGATTATACCCAGTTATGATAGCCTCAGTATTCAAATGATTAATTATCTTGATGGAAAGTGATGAAATGAATCATGTTCAATGAATGTCATTTATGATGAGATTATAGAGGGGATAGGAAAGGTAGGGAAACAAAATAAAAACTAGTTAGGAAATGTTTAGTGTTTCACAAAGTTTCTTGTTTTTTGCCAATCGGATGAGGGATTGTAGGAAGCTAATGCCAATGTTATGTGGATGTGTCAAAATAAAGCGAAACCTGAATAATTATAAAGACCACCCAGGGATGATGTAAAGTGTTCTTTGTAGACAGATGGTCTGTCTACGCAGGTGGTTGCAAAACAGGTTTGACTGTACGTATATATCGCATCTGCTGTAAAGTGTGACTTTGTGCTAAATTCAACATGTTGTATTTCATATACATGTAATTCAACCACTTTCCATGAAGGAGGGCTGGTCTGAGCATCAAAGAGCATGCAGAGGTCAAAGGTTATAGAGACTTGGAGAAAATTCATTTTTTTATGAACTGTACAAAGTAGACATTTGTAGACAATAATAAGGAAATGTGGCACTTGAAATAAGATAGCTGTTGCTTATTTTCAGATTTGATATTCTATCTCTTCACATATGACTCTCAATAATTTCATTTTCTGTATGTTTGTATTAGTATTTATGTAATTCACTTGCTTTAGTGATATGAAAATAAGGAAGTGGTTTTGGATCATGATATACATGTACTTGAATGACATATTTACATGTCAAGGATGGCAGTGAAGCACCGCAAGCCTCTTGAAGTTACACTTGATTTAAAACATTTAATTAAATTGATTTGGAGACTGAATGCATATGTGAGAATGAATATGTCATTTTACTGAGAAAACTACCCATTTTTCAGAAGTGCCCCTCCCCCCCCCCCCCCCCTCCACAACCTTTTGAGAGTAAAATTCTGATTTTTCTTTTCCTTTTCTCTTTTATGAATAGATTGCTGAACAATTTAGAGGTAAATATGGCAAGGAATTCTTCGAGATCTGTGTTGCAGACAGAGAAAACTGGGTCAATTTGAGGGTAAGATATCTGCTATTCTTCTACATGTTAATTTTGATTTTTTATATCAAATTGATTTGTAATATATTTGCTATGGAGACTCATTCACACAAGTGCAGTATGCTTACGTTTAGTTTAGTGGTTATTTTACCTGACTGCTAAGAAAGCATAAATGCTTGTTAGTACCGTAAGCAACCAGACGGCCGATAGCTTTAGGTCCACTCCCAAGGGACCTGGTAATGAGGATTAATGCCTTACCAAAGGGCGCTAGCGCATCGACTTGGTTCCGAATGCGGGTCACCGGATTACGAGACCACTGCTCTACCAACTGAGCTATCGCGCCTCCTACGTTCCTACTAAGAACGTTCTGTTCTCACAGTTGAAGAACAAGGTTTGTGCAGAAAATTTCTGTGGTTTTCTAGTGAAGAATGAAAACATATCACATTATGATATCCCATCTCTATCCGCTCCCAAAGGACTTTGGATGTCATTAGCGCGGATTTAGCTGCAGCAACCGTAGCACTCAGTGCATTCAAGGAATAAATCCTACTAGATATCAAAGCAGGGATTTGATCACTGTTTATGATTCAAGGTCCAGAGACTTACTCAGTAGACCACAATACCTCTACAATTGAGCCTTGTTCAGACATTTAGTGGTTAACCATAGGTTATTTCAGGACAGGGAAAAAAACACTTTAAACATTTCGGGGGCTACTTTTCAAGCTTGCTTGCATGGAAATTACACTCTTTAATTTGTTTTGCATTGACCTCTATGCAAATTTTGGGGGCTCTTTTGGGCATTTCGGGGGCTAATTCGCCCCGAGCCCCGTGTATTTGTTTCACTTGGTTATTTAACGTTTTACGATGACGCTAGTTTAATAAGCTTCACATTTCTGTGTCTAATAACTCATAGCTTGTTAATTATGATTTTTTTTTTATATCAAATTGTTTTGTAATATATGAATTTTGATTTGTTGCGCGCAGTTGCCAATCATTTACACATACAAAAAACCTTAACGTTTTCAGCAGCGTTTTATCCCATCATATCTGAACAAGCCTTTGGTGGCCACCATGTTGAATTAAATGCTAATCGTATTGATTTACATGCAAATACTAATCACGCTTCTCCTCTTTGTCACAGTTGAAGCATAAGTTGAGTGTGAAAGCCCCTGCTGCGTCTTTAGTGGAGAACTACCTGATTGAGATTGCACGGAGCCACAATGTTCCATATGTTCCTAGCCCAATGGCTTTCAATGTGAGTTGTATTTCGATGGTAATGCCAGTTAGAGTAATGATGATGGTAATGTGAAGCGTAGCTTTAACACAAAGCTTAATGAATATGCATAGGACCTTTGTTGCACGCAGTTGTCATTAATTTACACATACAAAAAACTGTGGCGTATTTTCTTCTTTCAGAGGCGTTTTATCCCATTATATCTGAACATGACGGTAATGATAATTATAATGATCATAGTAATGAAATTAAAGATAATGATGGTAATTAAATCAATATTTATTATAAATGAAGAAAATACTAAACAAATTAATTATAATGAGGAAAATGAAATCATTTTGAAATCTACCTTCATCAGTTTAAAGGGATAGTTGAGTTCTGTTTCCAGACCGCAAATGCCTTCAAAGTGCATGGTTATTGCTCTTATTCTTATTTATGACATTTATAGTGCCCTTTTAGAACCTAAAATTGCTATGAAGGTAATTGTAGACCCCAAAATGTGTTAAATTTAGCTAATACGATCATACCAATTCAGCTCCACTTAAAAAAAAACACGGTGACTGTTAATTAATTATTTAATTAAAGTAATAATAGCAATCCATGTTGTAGTAAAGGAATAGTCAACATCGTTTCATCTCCACTTTCTCTCTCTTTCCCTGCCCACAGGGTGAAGATATGGAGCAATTGCTCATCGACATGGACGACAAGGGAAAGCCCCCGTCGGGTCCCCCAGGGGGTCCCAGTGGAGGTGGTGGTGGGGGCGGAGGCATGCCCGTAGCACAAATGCCAAGCGCCCCTCCACCACAGCCTCAGGCACAGGCACAGGCACCTTACCCTCCAGCATTACACCCTGGAATGGCCTATCCACCTCAGCAACCACCTCAGCATGTAAGTACAGTGAAACCTGCTTTAGCGATCGACCACCTGTATAGAAAGACCACCTGTCACTGTATTAATTGGTCTAGAAACCGTTAGAGTCTGCCTCTAATGTCAGTTTCATATGTAGCTTTGTTAGCCTTTACCTTTGTTTATTAGGTCTTGTCTAAATGTGTGCTATTACATCTACAGAAGAACTAAGCTTTTCTGTCTTTATGATTTTTTGTTGAAGCCACATGCCTTATTGCATGCTTTCAGGGCCATTTCCTTGCTTAATTTAAATTTGGTTTGATGGTCTGTTTTACCCAACTGCTAAGAAAAAATGTATTTGCTTGTAAGTAAGCAACCAGGAATTAGTAATGAGGATTAATGCCTTATCAAAGGACACTAGTGCATTGACTTGGTTTCTAACCCGCTACGAAACCACTGCTCTACCACTGAGCCATTGTGTCTCCTTAATTGAAGTGAAAGTTAACCTACTGAATGCCATTGATAATGCAAGGCACTGTGCATGATTCCTTACTAACCCATCCCATTTCTATCTCGTGTATTTTGCTTGAGTGCTGCATCTACCTTATACACCCAACTTGATTTTTGCAAATCGTCTTTTCTTCTAACATACCAATGAACGATAGTACATTTTTGCACAAATTTACGACACATATCAATAGTTGCCAAGCAGGGTACTCCTTCCACCCCTCTCAAGGCATCACGCTGGACCATCCCAAATCTCCCGAAATGCTTCCCACACATGGTGACAACTGGTGCTCCCAAATTGCGGAATAACCTACCCAGATTTCTTCGCAACCAGCAATCTATCAATACCTTAACAAATATCTCGAAACCCACTTTTTCTGTCAATAACATAATTGTTAAGCGCATTTGCACATGCATATGAAAAATGAGCTATATAGTGTATTGTTACTATTATTATTAAGGGTATAATAAATGAACAGAGTTGAGTTACATGTTGTATTTCAACTCTTTATGAGGTTGCATGACATGACATATGCTCCTGTGAAGATTATTCTGCAAAATTTCCTACACTAACCAAATTCTTAACTGCAACCCTGGACCAAATACTATCCTATCCTAAGCCTAGACCTAACCTAAAACCTGCCAAAATAAGCTTGGAGCAGTTGTCGACGGAGCAAATGTCGGTTACCCTTTATGATATGTTACATGCTTTTTAAGTCCTCATCTAGTGTCAAGTACATGATATATTCTTCTCTGAAAATAAGACATGAAAGCACATACAAAGCATCCATATTGATAATGGTCCAAATCATAATTGAATATCAATGCTACTCTTTATCTATAATCCTATAATCTTAATACATATGTAACACAAATTTTGAATTCCTCTTTCACAAATTTCCCCATTCATTCCATCAAATGAACTCTAAAAGCTGTTTTAAATCGAAATTAAAATTATTTAACTCAGCTTCTTATATGAATACCGTGTGCCACAAAAACTTTTCAAGTGGAAGTATCACAGGATATCCTTAAATTTGTTGGTTTATGTATTTGTCTATACATAGAACAAGGGTGGTCCCCCACCCCTCCCTTGTAAACCCCCAGTGGGGGGCTTACCTAATGGACCGGTGAGTTACCTGTTATGTCTGTCCAACAGGACTGTCTCATCTCCCTCTTTGGCTTTGGCTCATGCTCTGGCTATGTCTGTCCCTGTCTCCTTATCTTTCCCTTCCTCATTTTTTTGTTGGTCTCTCTGTCTCACACTCTCTGCTTTCACTTGTTCTTATCTGTTTCTCTATCCCTCCTCCACCTCTATCTCCCTTTGACCCATTTTCTTGCTTCTGGTCTCACCCCCCCCCCCTTCTCCCTCTCTCTCTCTCCCACTTTGTCTGTCTCACTGTCTATCTGTCTGACTCTGTTCGTTTCTGTCTCTGTCTCTTTCTTGATATCTTTCTTCCAGTTTCCCCCTATATCTTTATTTCACTCTGTAGTTTTTTCTCTATTTCTTCACCTCCCCCTCTCTCTTTTCCATCTCTCCTCCCCACTCCCCTTACCCCTCTCCCTCTCTCTCCCTCTGTCTCTCTCTTGCTCACACCATCTCTCCCTTAATGAATTCATTCAGACAAATAAAGTCAAACATATTTAATCCCTTATGTGCTCGATCTGCCACTTTCTATTTTCTCACTCTGTTGCCTCTCCCATTTCAATTTTCATCATTGTTTCATCTTCTTTCCCAACTAACATTTGTATACAACAAACACTGTTTAAACACTACTGTACTGCACCATTGTAAAAATAAGCCATAATAATCATTCCAATTATCAAATGCTTATACATATTTCAAGCTTATACAAGTACATGCAATCATTGTGTGTTCATTAATAAGGGGGAATATAGACATGGTGTGAATATATTTTTCCTATTATATATCACTCACGGTTTGCCAAACATATAAAGTTTATAACATTTTTTGTTACCTGAGGTGCTGTTGTATTATGTATAGGTGTTATATACCTGTGAGGTTTTGGTAACATGAATGGGTAATTTAATGAATTTCAAAACATTTTATCTCATATGCTGACCATCTAACTATGCTATTTCATCTTCCTTTTTATTCTCTTTCATTTTCATCTCCTCCTCCTCAGCTCATCATCTTTCTTCCTTTTTTTCTTCTCATTCTTCTTAGATCATCTATGCTATTCCATATTCCCCCTCCTCTTCTTTGTCTTCTTTTAAAAAAAAAAATTTTCTTCCGGATTTTTATTTTCTATTCCTTTTGCCTCATCCTCTCCACCTTATTTCATGTGATTTATGAAACATATATTTCTGATAAAAGCAAATAGTCATTCATACATGTATATCAACATTCATTATATTTATAATATATTTTAAAAAAGGTTCATGTAATTTCATATGTAATATCATATCTTTCATATCTTAAAAAATATGCAAGTACTTGTAATACATACATGATAAATGTTTTTATGCCTCCGCTACGTCCGTCCGTACGTCCGTCCGTACGTCCGTACGTCCGTCCGTCCGTACGTCCCGTTCTCGTGATCGCGTTATCTCAAGAACCAATTGATGGATTCTCTCCAAACTTGGATCATGTATGTATCTTACAGAGCCAATGAACTGATTAGATTTTGGGGTCACAAGATTGAAGGTCAAAGGTCACAGGGCTCATTATGTATTCAAAAATAGCTTGTGATCGCAATATCTCAAGAACCGATCAATGGATTCCTGCCAAACTTGGGTCATGTATGTATCTAACAGAGCCAATGAACTGATTAGATTTTGGGGTCACGAGGTCGGAGGTCAAAGGTCACAGGGCTCATTATGTATACAAAAATAGCTTGTGATCGCGTTATCTCAAGAACCGATCGATGGATTCCTGCCAAACTTGGGTCATGTATGTATCTAACAGAGCCAATGAACTGATTAGATTTTGGGGTCACGAGGTCGAAGGTCAAAGGTCACAGGGCTCAATATGTCTACAAAAATAGCTTGTGATCGCGTTATCTCAAGAACCGATCAATGGATTCCTGCCAAACTTGGGTCATGTATGTATCTAACAGAGCCAATGAACTGATTAGATTTTGGGGTCACGAGGTCAAAGGTCACAGGGCTCATTATGTATGCACAAATAGCTTGTGATCGCATTATCATGAGAACCAATAGACAGATTACTATCAAACTCAAGACATGTATATATGTATCTTGCAGAGCCAATTAACTGATTAGATTTTAGGGTCATCAGGTCAAAGGTCATGGGGCTCATTATGTATGACTATAAAAAGTTTGTGAATGCATTATTATTAAAACCGACAGATGGATTACAATCAAACTTGAATTTTAAAAATTGCTTCCGTTTTGGTTTGTAAAGTTGCTCTATGGCGGAGGCATCATTTTTGACTGCGTGCAGTCAAAATTCCATCTAGTTTTTATGGTGGTCAATGAGATGCTAATTTTAAACATATTCTTAGAATTCATTTTACTTCACATTCATGTAACTCAAATCGTCAAATGTTCTTTTCCTTCTTCTTCTTCTTCTTTTTCTCATCATCTTCTTTATCTCATCATCTTCTTTATCTCATCATCATCACCCTTATTATTCTACAGGGATTACACTATTTCTTCTCTAGAAATATATATAAATAATAATAAAAAAAAAAAAAAAATCAATAGCACCTTCTTTTTTATCATTATACTTTACGATTGGTTTGTTCTCAACAAATTATTCCATCAACAACACTGGTTTCTTCACTTTCATACCATCTGAAAATTACTATAATATGATATTCTTTCTTTTCTAAAGCATGGGGAGGACAATTTGTACACACATATTTTGTAATTACGTTCTAACAGTCTTAATATGTTAACAACATCCAGTATATGACAGTTAAGAAAAGATGCATTTACAAAACCATCAAGTTTGTTTGTCCTTGAATAATAATATAGAGTATTCATAATGTCCCAACTCCTCATGAATAACTTGCTCAAGGCACAAAAGAAGTACATGTAACTTGTAAAATAGATTTGCAAACTTGTGTGATAAAACTGATTAGCGTTGCTTGAAATGTCAAACAAATTTCATCACTACCTGTATCTATAAAATGAACTCCCCCCCCCCCCCAAATATCAACAGCAACCAAACTGCATGATTTTAATGCTTATCAATTTGTCTCTTGAGGGGCCTTATGGACATTGCTTGTTTTTCACAGCCCATAGATGCAAACCATTATAAAAGCTGCATGATGTAAGATGCCTGCAAACTTCAATATTTTCTGTTTTACAAGAGGCTAGCAGCAAACCAACCCATATTACATGCCCCACCCCAAGGATTATCAAGAATCCAATATGTGAATAGTTTCTTTTCTGTTTTGAAAGTTTAAGTATTATTTGGTGTGTTTGCATGTTTTGTTTGTTACCATAGCAACCACCAATGGGTGCAGTCGGTGGCTACCCACAGATGCCCAATCCTCTCCCACCCGGTGTGCCTGTAAGTACATTGATTTAGGTTTCCTATGAGTACTGGGAGGTGTTTCACAAAGACTAAGATCGACTTTAAGTTGGACTTGACTATGGCAGGCCATTCATGCCACTGTTTGCTCTCACCGTTTACTGGTATTGGTCTCTCAAGAGACGTACAAATCATGCTCACAAATCTACAGAATTTATATTGTTTGTTAATTCATTATTGAAGGAAAAAATAATATCTAAAGATCATAATGGTGAGAGCAAACAGTAGCATGAAGAGCCTGCCATAGTTAAAAGTCCAACTTAAAGTTGATCTTAGTCTTTGTGAAACACTCCCCTGGAGCATGAAACCATAGCTCTTTGAGAGGGATAGTTGTGGCACACACACTTGAGCGCTCTCAAAGGTCAATCCATGGAGCTCCCTCCCACAATCTCTATGGAAGGGAACTACGGTACTCCATAAATTCAAACAAGTGCGACTCCTGTTGATGTAACTATCTCTACTCTTCTAGCTCTGCATGTAATATATTCAACATCTTTTGTCAGAAGGGATTGATTCCCGTCGTCCAGTATGTTTCCCTCATATGGGCTTTTGCAACGAGAGAAGTGACTGTATTCTGCAGTGTGTCACAGAATGGTTTATTCACAGCGTGCCATTGCGCTACGCTGTTTGTGGAGCTGTTTAACACATGCTGCAGCACATATTGCACAGAGATAGACAGACAGACAGACAAACAGATGAACAAACGCACATTGGCAACCTTCATTAATTTGGTTGCATCAGAGACACTTTGATATCTTATTTTGCACATCCATCTGCCAGCTTCTTGCTCCTTATAAAGCATTGAATATGGTTTCAATTTTTTGTATATAGCATGCTACTTCACTGGATTTAGACTTACCCATTAATATATTGATTTTTCTTTTTCTCTTTGTTTTAGGCTCCACCATATGAATTTCATGACAGCAACCCAACTCCATGTAAGTATCATCGTCTTGACGTGTTTTTGTGAAGAAATGAGGCTTTTTAACTGTTTTATACTGTTGTGAACTAAAAAAAGAGGGAGACTTTTAATTGTCTCACTCATACATATAGAAGATTTACTTGTAATTGCTCAGCTTTTCCTTTCAAAAGTCATGTATGATATTTTAACTGAAAGCTCCATGATCTTTGAATTATTTTGATCTGTTTTATCGTTATGACATAAACCAAAAAAGGAGGATGAAAAATTCAATTTGTAAGTTATCTGTATTCAGATGAGGCCTAAAATAAAAACTTGTTGTATTGCCCTTTGGGTGCCAAAACATGGGGGTTTTTTTTGTCGCCCTCTTTTGGCCGATATTTGCAGATTTGAATTTTTTTTTTTTCTTTTTCCCACCCTCTTTTAGCTGATATTTCTCAGTTTTGAATGCTTTAATACATTTGCTTCAGCGTCATCATTTCATTGATATCTTTTTCACCTCATAATTATTCATGGTTTGCACGAGTGAGAATTTTGGAATAATTTGATTTTATGCATTTATATCCAATTTAAACAAACAAAATACATATATTTTTATTCATTAATGAAAAGAAATCTAAGAAACTGTTTAAAAAAAAAAAAAAAAATGCCGACCGTAGATTTTCAGATTTTTGGGTCGATCGCAAAGTGCAATACAACAAGTTTTTATTTTAGGCCTGATGAACAGAATCACACTGTATTTATTCCCTCTACCTACTCGCATTACTGTACCCATCCTAAACCAATATGTTATTTTCCATCTCTTTTCAGACCCTCCTCCAGCAGCTACCAACACCCCTACCCAGCCCCCAGTGATGCCCCCCTCCCAGCCCCCCAGTTCTCAGCTGCCCAGTGATAGTATCCCCAACCTCCCTGCCGTACCCATCAACTCATTCCCTCCCCTCGATGCCACCGTAGGCGGCAAGTCCGCTGGAGGAGAGGACGTGGACTTTGATGACCTCACCAGAAGGTTTGAAGAACTCAAGAAGAAAAAATAAACTATAATCACTCTCATTCTCTATTTTCTGATCATATATTATTTAATTCATAACCGATTTACCGGTATGTAATTTTTTACTGCATAGAAGTTTAACTATGTTTTTGAAAATACTTTTGTAATATTATGGAAGCAGCGAAACTGTTGACTGAACCTGCAAGAGTAAAAGTTCTTCATTTATCTTTAACATGCATGTACTACATGTATTATATAATTATGTCACATAGAATTATAACATAGAACAGATGATTAATTGCATAGGTTGTATGGTTGCATTGTGTAAGATGAAAATATATTTTGCTGAAATATTCTTAGCTAAGTGTGGTGAAGATTCTTAGACTTTTACACTAGTGCAGCGTGAAGTTTGTGTAATTGACTATAGGAGATTATGCATGTATTAAGTCTAGCCTTTTCAAACAATCTCATTTATGAAAAATCAAATAATCAAGTCATTTGTGACTGTCAAAAAGAAACAAGGAAATTGCCTTAACACATGGTGATGTTCTTTCATTTTTGTAAATGTTTCGTTAGTTCAGTTGTGCTTGATGCAATTGCTGTAAGCCATATTCAATATATACCGATATTGGATAAATTTCTCCCTTGTAACTCATTGAGTTCTAAACCTGAGATATGTATAATGGATTTAAACTCATGAAAATGTATCCTGGGTGAAAATTCAACCAATTTTGATGATTAATGTTGTTGATCATTGTATTGAAATGCTAGATGAAACACTAGTAGGCTGTTGGGTTTATTTGATTCACTCAATGCTGTCAATCGTTTCTGCCACCCTTAAAGTGACTCTGTAACATCGCCTCAGATTCTGAAACAAAATCCTGGATTTAGCTCATGCTGCAATCATAATTATAAATCTTTAGGTCAGTCAGGAATCCCATAACTTTTACAAACAGATCGCCTGTCTGATTATAAGATATTTATGATTGGAAATCAAAATTTTATTTAATTTCATTCAAAATTTCATCTTAATGGTTTTCATAACACTATAGACTACTGGAGAATATGAGTATGGTGAAACCGGTCACTCAAAGATTTGTACTTTTTTGAGGCACTTCATGATCATTTAGGGCTTTTAGGGCATTTTTAGAGCTTCAATATCCCACCATATCAGAGACACTGATAACACGTAGGGCCATGCATCTCAGATTTAACATTGTTAAACAATGCCTTTAATGCGTACAAGATGTTTAAAATTAAAATGGGCTACAAGAATACAAGTTTTATTCTGAACTAAATTGAATTAAATTGAATTAAAGAGGCTTTACGGTAATTGCACAAAAAAAAAATTGCGGCAAAAGGTTGAATTGCAAAATAAAAAATATTTACAATCATGATAATCATAAAACAGAAATTAACATGATAATGAAATAATAGATATCTAACCTTCCTTGCAGGGAATTGACTAAAATATGATACCGGTATTACATAATTGAGGTGGGGAAAAAAATAAAGGGTGTGCGTAAAATGATTTGGGTTTACTATCTAATCTCAAATCAATTATTAGATTGAGCTTAAAGGAAGTGATATAATACATGCAGCTTTACGACTTAATGTAAGGGGATTACTCTACAGCTCTCAATGTCCTCATCACATGAATGATTGCCGTCTGATATGTGAGGATTAATTCTGTATTGAAACATGCATTATGTGAGAGGATTTTGTGGTTTAAGCTTGGATTAGCCTCAACAACAACAATAGCATCTAGGCTTGTCATTATGAATAATTATTTGTATATCTATTAATTCTTAACTTTATATGGATCAAAACCGGAGGCTGCCTTATTCTTGTGATCGTCAAGGTGGTCCACAAACAAAAATTAAACATGTAAAATTAAAATTTTGAAGGAGTATGAGCTGATATGTGCAAAGTGCAAAGTCACGTGTTGCTGGGGTCCAGGGCTCTGTAGGGTTATTATTTTTTTTTCTGGCGCGATCTGAGTCATATCTAGGAGCATTTTCCAAACAAACAGTGTGATCAATACTTCAGAATTAATTTTGGATGAGAATGAATTTCATAACCTACCATTGCTTTTCAAACTTGTAATTTCAAATTTCAAACCTGCAGCTAATTTTTAAAACGTGTAATTTAGAAATTTGAACCTGTCACTGTTACATGTTTAACCACCTTGTGGACCACCCTGATGTACCCTGTTTGTGTGAAAATAGTCAATTGTTGCAGTCCAGGTTGAGCTCCATTAGTTGGTCAACTAAAGCATGGATAGGGTTAAAATAAACACCATTATACAACTAATTACGCTTTTGTTATCCTAAGACATCATGTTTAGTGCAATCAACTTTAGCCTCGAGGTACTAACTAGCTTCTAATATAACGATTTGATTAAGTTTTAAGCGTGTATATGTAGAAGTAAATTGTTGTTTTGTTTATTGAAGAAAAAGAAAATGATATCTTTAGAGTATATACAAATATCATATGTGATAAGGGTATGTAACTTTCCTACTTATACAGGTTGTAAATATGTATGCTATTTTGCTAAGACATGTACTATCTTATCTTTTAAAAAACTTGTGTTGTATTTATAAATGTCAATTGTGGTCCTAATGAAGTAACACATATAAAGAAAGGAAAATTGATTTTAATGTTAGAGATACATTATTATTATCAAAGTTGGGTTTTCATAGAATGATGTACTGCAGATGCCATATCTTAGAATTATTGTATCCCAAAGTTGCCTGTACAGCACAAAGCTATAGAAAGGGTACTTCACAGGTGAATAATTGTTAGGTGTGTTGATATAATGATCATAATGTGTGGGTATAGTAAAGGCCTTTTTTTACCAATTTACTTGCTGCAAATAGTCTTTTTTCTCTGTTACATTAGGTCAGGTGTAATGAGTGCAAGTGGCGCAGTTCATGCGTCATTGTGGGGGAGGGTGATACTAGAGTTAAAATTATGCCCCTTTTTGTTACCTCCCCCCCCCCCCCCCCCTCCCCGCCCCTTTCCCCAAGTAGTGAGTTTAGGAGGGCTGGGAACAGAACGAAAAGAAAGGGGGGAACACTTGAATCTTTATATACATGTAGCAAATGACCGATCCCTCTTTAACACCCGCTCCCCTCTCGTAAATATCCTTAATTAGCTCCTGCATGTACTCCTTATATTGTTTCAACATTAACAATTGGTAAAACCAGCTCATAGCATTACCTTTTCACTGTGTCAGAGGTAAAGTAGACAGCTTAAAAGTTGTGGTACTTTAGTATGACTTAAATGATAAAACATGTATTGTCTTTTTGGAACTCTGTGAAATGTTAACATGCTTCTGGCTCCAAATAGATGATACATTCATATATATGTAAATGTATGTGTATTATAGACTTGTAGGTTTATGTGTTGTCTGCATATACTAATTGAATTTCATGTTCATGTTACTATTGCATAATAAAAAATAACAACATATATTTAAACTACATGTATTAAAAAAAAAAATCTGTTTATTTTTTATCACTGGTTGGAAATCACTGTTCAGAAATCAGCATCTTATAGTCAAGGGGCACCTGAATTATTAATGTTCAACAACATACATAAATATGAGTTACAGATGAAAAAGAAAATTGATTGAGCGAGTTGCTGTGTGTGAGAATAGTTATTACGTAACCAGTTGTGTGATTTATAACCAACATTTATTCACAAGTAATTTAAGATAAATTGCAGCGCAATGCATGCATAATAAGACTAGTGTCCATATCAATATTTACCAATTCTTCACTTCTCTCTAGCTCTCTCTCCCTTCCTCTGCTCTTCTTCTTTCGTTTTTTTTTCTCTCTCTCTCTCTCTCTCTCTCTCTCACACTGCTCTTCCCCTTTTGTTCTCCCTCTCTCTTCCTCTCTCTCACTCCCTCTCCTTCTCTTTCTTACCCACCCTTCTTCACAGAGCTGCATCATAATGATTTTGCTTTTCATTAAATGAAGAGCAAATGGTTATGATATATAAACAAATGAATTGCATCGACCAAACTGTTTTTTGTAGAAAGCGGTTTGTTATTGTTCAAGGGGCCCAAACATGTGTGCATTGCTTTGTTGCTGCAATGTCGGTTGGAGCAATCACTTTCTTTTTCACGTAAACACATGCTTTCATCTTTTATTTGCTATAGGCCTATGAATAAATAATTGTGTCATAAAAGGACTATCCAGAATCCCTTGATATCCGAAAAGACTAGATAAAGGAGAGAGAGAGAGGGGGGGGGGGGGGGGGGGGTGGGGGACCGGAGGGGAGAGAGACCTCGAGGAGGGAGGGGCAGAGGGAGAGGGAGATATCTAAAAAACACAAGTCAACTTTTCATTCTTGTTCCCATGCACCTGTAGCCCTATAGTATAGGTGAAATGACCTAGGCAGTAAGTTGTCTATTCCCGCAGACAAGTTATCAATTTACATAAATTATAGCATGTGAAAGTTATCAAAGAAATGGAATAGAGGATCAAAGAGAAGAGCGATGGACTAAACCTTCCCTTGTGTTTTTTAATGTTTAGGCTTAAACACGACGCCAAGTGATTGGCGCCGTCAAACAGGTGCATGTATACTGGCCCAAAGCACCATTGATCCATCGCTCTGACCTTGCCCATTACCACGCATTATCGATGTATTCCGTATCAGCTAGATGAGTTTGTCAAGTAGAGACGTACCCTATTTTATCAGGGGGCCGGGGTTGACATCTCTTGCCCAGATATCAATTTTCCCGTTTCTAAATTTGAGGAGGGAGCGAAGCAAAAGAACGCAAATCGACACCTTAGGCCTATTTCAGCCGTATTATACAGTGATAATGCGTTTTTTGCTATCAAAACGTACATCTTCATCTCGCTGCCAGATTACATGGAACATGAGGAGGTGTTAGTTGCTAGAATTTTAGGTACTGGTATTAAAAAATTATCGGGTGGAGGATGCAACCCCCTTAGCTCCCACATCCATCCCCGATCCGTCCGTCTATGCTCCACCGTGCATACAAGCATTATAACGCCACTCGGACAAGTTTTGGTGTTGCTTTTAGCAGACGGTCGCTTCAGAGAAAGCGCGCGCAGAATTCCACGGAAATCTACAAACAAATTAAAGCATAAAATTATACACACAGGCCAGGCAACCAGTAAAACGTAATACTACCCCCACAAAGTAACACACACAGTACAGAGCTTGAACTGCGTGCGCTCAAAGCTAATTTTCGACGCCACTGCACTGCGTGCACACTCGCATATTGCACTCCGCTCATTGAGCATCAAAACCACCTGACACTGCGAAGCAAGAACCATTCAGCATCCATCTGGCTTTCAGTGACTCATTCGCTCGTTGCATAATTCTCTCTCTCCGGAAAACAAAAATTCCAAAATGGACCACGCAGGACGTAGAAAAAGTGTGCATGACAACTTCCTTGCTATGTTCAAGACCAAATTCAATCTGGATCCTACGACAGACAAGGATAAGCTTTCCGCTGATCATTTTGCAATGATATGGGAGCACTACGATACAAACGGTAAGTCCAATATTATCATTACTCACTCACCTCATACACATACGGCCTGTGGCTCCTGCCCTGGTCGTTTATTATAAGTGGATTTCGTTCTGCGATTGAAATTTAATGGTAGTTTGTTGCTCGCACGTTAGTAAGACATGTATTATACATACATGCCAACTGTTCAGATTAAAGAGGAACATTCCTCTTTTTGGGAGAAGATAATTATCATTTTAATGCAGGTGTTCCTCTTCCTGTACAAATTTGTCTGTAGTATTGAATAGGAGAGTTAGGATTGTTCCTCTTTTTTTTGAAAATAGGATAATTTGTACAGATTTCTGATTTTCAAATGTTGGCATGTATGTATTATATCACCAGACGGCCTACCATGTTAACATCTAACCCTGATAGCGATAGCATGCGAGAAGTAAGATGCGGATATTACTATTAGGGATTCTGTTTATAAACACCGCATTTGGGCCGACATTAAGTATACACTAATCTGTCAGATGCAGCAGGCCTGTTGAACTCCAAGTTTGTATGCCAGATTTTAAAAGCGCCTTGTCTCCAAATGAACTGAAGCTGCATTGCCCCAAAAGTATTCTGTAAAAACTGAAAGAAACTGTAATAGATCTAACGTTTTCATTCTATCGCATTCTAAAACCGTTTCATTTTATATCCTATGTTTATTAAGAATTACGACGTCCATTAAAGATAATAGACTAAAATTAAAGTTTAAACTTTAAATTAGAGAGTGGTTGGAGGTGTTTTTTGTTGTTGAAGACATAGTATAGTTGACAATACACGATGGTTACCGATTTTTGTTTTTTACCTCTAAAACTGACAACAACAAAATTGGTTATTTCGGTTCCCACTATAGAGGCAAATGCACACTAATTTAACACTTTATCGTTGGCTACACTCACGACCTTCATGAGATGCAGAGATTCGATTATTGGATGATGAAGCAGTGAAGGAAAAAAAAAAACGTGGTCCCTCTAATAAAATCCCCTCAGGCGGTGTGGTTGATGAATATAGAGGCATTCTGAAAAGTCCTTATCTTTGTTGATCTCAGCTCCATCCGTGACTAACTTCGACAGTCTTCCGCGAGACTCGATGCGAACCACCATTAGCATAGTAACGTTATTGCTGCTGAACAAGATGCATTTTTAATCAGCCCGTTGTAGATTTGCATCAATGTAGTCAGCACTATATAAGTGCATGTATAAGTGCAACGTTCCATTTTCCAAAGACGAAGCTTTACATTAGAAATGATTTCATCAATTTGGATGACAGTATATTGTGTGCCTGCTCGTATATAGAACTACGCAAAATAACAAAACATACACTTTTGTTTAGTAAAGGGTTTGATTGTGCACATTACGTTGTCATCTTGTCATGATTGTCGTTACATAAATTTGAAGTGAGGGATGACAGTTTTGACCTTACAGTTACCATGGTTGCGTATTATGTTTTTTCTTCTTTTTAATTTAACATATATTTAAATATAGGATGACATAATCGTTGTACAGAAAACTTGCAACATCCATAACGATGATTAGTTCATCATGTTTATTGTCAGAGAGACTCATTGGTTTTAGATAATTCTTCATTTTTATGATTTCACCACATTTTATTTTATTCCGTCATGACTTTGTGTACTACATTAAAAGAGGGAAAAACTTGACAGTATTGACTAGACAACACATTCATTTTCCTAATGGTGTTTGGATGAGATGATGTCAGGGTTTAATGGCTTAAAAGCTTTTAAAAACATGTGGTGAAGAGGAGTTACAAGATTAGAATGTAATGAGCATTAGAAGAGGGATGAGAGAGAGAGAGAGAGAGAGAGAGAGAGAAGGAGAGAGAGAGAGAGAAGGAGAGATAAGCTAGAAAGGGGTTAGGAGGAGCTAAGAGAGAGAGAGAGAGAGAGAGAGCGATAGAGAGAGGGAGATGGAGAGATGAGCTAGGAAAGGGAGTATGAGGAGCTAAGCGGGAGAGAGAGAGGGAGAGAGAGAAAGAAAGAGAGAGAACAGAAGCAGGGGCTAAAATCTAAAATCGATGGACAATATTCATTTCCATTGCGGAGTTCATGCATCGCCATTGCAGCATTTACAGAGCGTGTAATGAAGAGAATCAACACGAGAGAAATATTGTAAACATTGTCAGAGAGAGAGAGAGAAGGAGAGAGAGAGAGAAACAAAAAGGATTGACACTCTGAGACCCAAGTTGGGAAAAACGCCCGAATATGATGTATTCGAATTTTTAAGTAATAAGGTATTCATAATTCATAAAAACTCCACGCGCTTTCATTCAGAAAAGCTCTCTCCGTCTATCCATTCATCACTTGCAATGTAATGCGATGAATGCATTTCCAGGTCGCCGTGCATGGTCCGGGAGCATCGCAATTATTTACGACAATGTTCGATAATTGCTCCTTTGTGAGTTCTGTATTATTAATGCTAGTTTCGCGTCTGTTCTATACAATGGCGGAGCTCTCCCAAGCCCTGTCAATAAAAATGATTGCATTATGTTTACCTGGCTGTCTAGCGGAGCTACACTGTCATATGAAAAGTCCTGGACAATAACATATTATATAAGTCGGTTTATTTTAGTCGAAACAAGTAAGCTATTTTCAGTTATTTTCATAAATGATGCTTGCCTGGCAAATAAAATCGGACTTTCTTTTCTCGAAGAGTGACGTGCAGAAGCATTATATATCATTATCAAGAAATATATATATTGTGATCATTAGTTTCACCTTGCCTGTTAGCAAGATGCAATACTCATCAACATTTGTCTTATCTACATTAGATATGAACATGACTTCCTATATACGTGTTATCCCAAGTAAGCCCTATACTAGCTTGTACAGTATATGAGACAATTATTGTTGTAAAAGAGAAAATGAGTCTATTAAATCAACGCCGTCTTTCACATGAATTATGCAGTAATAGATTTAAAAAGGAAAAAAAGAAGAAGATATGTCTGGTGATATTGGTAAATGAAAGAGTATAGCAAATTCAGATAATTTGTTGTAAGAAATAGAAATGCGGTAATCAATTTCGTTGCGATCAGACGTCGTGTTATTGAATCGATTGGTTTATTTGAGTAAGAGGAACAAGAGTTAGAATAATAATATTCATGATCAGATTTTAGCATTCCATAGACTGGATAATAACTGAGTATGAAATAGAACAACAAATTGACTTGCTAAATTCTTTCATCTACAAATCTTAGCAAAAGCGTAAAGTCTAATATTGGTCGGATGAAAGTAAATGATCCGATAAAGATGTTACTGAATAGGAACTTGACCAATTTGCATTTTACGACAGAGTCCTATACGCAAAATAATTTTTCTAATGTGTGCGATCATATGAATGTTTGCTTAATTCCTTAGCTTTCATTTTTATGATTGCACGGAGAATAAACAGATCAAAGGCTTTATATGAGGCAGAGTAAAGGCGTCCCTTAGACTGATTGCATTATCATAACAACGGTCATACTTTTTTTATTTTTTCGCACTCCGATTGTTGGCCAAAGCCGAGGTTGTGTTTAAACAGATGCTGAACTCCAGCTAGACTATATTGCTAATGCAGATGAGTGGATAAATGCTGCATGTCTGGCCGGAGGCATTGATGATCGATGCCACCTCCTCATGCGAATAATAAATGTAAATAAAAGGGGTTTTAAAGTCCATCTCTCGAATCCTACATATTTGAACATACTTGTATTGACACATGATGATGGCTTTTCAAATTGCCGTTTTAATAAGCAGTACTCCTCACAAATATTTACCCATCTTGTTCTAGACCCAATGCTGATGTAGGAATTTTAATTCAACACTAACAGAATTCATGGAATATAGCTGAGCATGTGCCTTTGCATTGGAGGCTTTTAATCATATTCTAGAAATTCGTAATATTCCTTCATCCTCAATATTTTTCTGGTGTTTTTCTCATTCTTCTTACATAACCTCTATATTTCTTTTATTTTTCCTGTCTTTCGCATTTAGAGTTTTTTCAGACTTTTCAGTCATTTCAGACTCTTTATATCATTTATTTCCCAATTTTACCATACCGAGATCACACAGACTTTCCAGACATCAACACAAGGACAATTTCAATAGCTGCATGTTTATTCCATAGAAACAAAGAATGTTTAGATAACGTAATACGTCGTTGTAATCATTGTAATATTCACATAATATAAATAGGTGAGAGACAAGGATATTTAAAATTGGCTTAGGTTTATTTTCCGAAAGTCTCTTGCGATCGTGTTCAAATTATTCTCAAAGTGTAATTTATTCTTTCATTCATTTTCAAACCACCATCGATGTGCTCCCCACTATATAATCTTATGCATAACCATCATCACGATCTAATCAAGACCCCACTATAAAGCAACAAAACCTTAATCAAGATTATCCGGGGAGATACAATGAATGATGAAAGCGCAATAGAGTATATTTATAAAGTAGCTATGCTATATAACAGGACCTATTATTATTATTATTACTATAATTAATATTATTATTTTCATGAATAATAATAATAATGTAGTAGTAGTAGAATGGTTTTTATTAGACAACTTCAAAATGGTAGCCCGAAAGCTAAATTACATTGCAAGTTTTACATGTATTAACAAGCATTTCAACAAACATATAGACAAGTACACAGTCGGGTCAAATCATTACTAATTACGTATTCCCTACTTGCAAACAAATTGATGATACAAATAAAATAGATTCGGCATTGTACATTCAACTATACTTCTGAGTCCGAAATGTTTCTCAAAACTGAGAAAAATCACTCGAAATATGTCCAGTAAAATATCAGAAATTTGTCTAGTAGATTCTATGATGTTAGATCAGTCATCTGGTGAAAAGATGAATAAGTAAACTTCCTTGAAAGAGCAAAATCCAAAGGAAAATGAAGAGCTCAAAAAAGGTGTGTGTCTGCACAGTCTGGCGATCACACGCTATGATAATAATAATAAACCATGCTTATATTGCGCATATCAGAACAAATAAATTTAAGTCCCTATGCACTCCAAAAGAAAAGAAAAGAAGGGTTAATATAGCAGACATGAGGGAAGAGAAGAGAAAGAATAACTGCTTTGTCATAACATTGTACTCTTTTAACAAACGAAAAGGTGTGTCTTTAAGAGCCTCTTGAAATTTTCTACTGTATCAACCTGCTTAAGATGACTAGGTAATTTATTCCATAACTCTGCACCTGCCAGTTGAAAGGATCTCGCACCTAAGTTGTTGATATTGAGGGAGGAACTAACACGGATTTTGACTGAGAAAGAAGGTTTCTTGGCGGGCAATATTTTGTTATCAATAGTTGTAAGTAATCAGGGCCTAATCCTTGCATGCACAAAAACACTAATGTCAAAATCTTAAAATCAATTCGTTGTTTTACTGGAAGCCCTTGGAATTTTTTTATAAAACAGGGCTAATGTGATCATATATCGCCTGAAGCAAGCTACGCCAGAGAAGGATGATTGCGAGCCAGTATAGTTACAGGGGTGTTGTAAAGTAGGTGGGAGTGAGAATCATTATGTACTCCCTCATTAAAATATCCATGTCGGCTGTTCCCATGCAATGCTTTCAGCAACCATTCTCACAGCTGTTTGTAGACAGTATGTTGATAAGGAGGATTCTATTTTATGCCTCTTGAACATATTATTTCGTTAACTCTGTAAGCAAACTTGAGATTCTGAGAACCTGCGTATGTGTAAATGTTTTTATTTATTCATTTTGTATATTTACAGACGTGTATCGGTTAGAATTGATAAGGTGGAAAAGAGAGCAGCAAGAGAGATTATGCGAGAAATGAGCCGACGGGCCGGAGGGGCTGTAGTGTAACATAGACAGTACAGTTGTAGTAGTATGGGATCAACCTTAAACGTCACTATCCGAAAGACGTGACTCAGTTTCGAACCGGAGTCGGATCAGAGTCAGTTGTAGGAGAAGCCAGAAAGTTGACCGTACCACGGACATTGCCACTAGACCTACCTATACATCTCCCTGTTCACCCCGTCACAAAATTTGAAGCATGGGAACTCTTGTTGGCAAATATTCGTCAAAATTTTTGGGAAATCTGGTTTGTCAGCCCTATCCCGTTAAACAAAAATATTTTCGATACGGCCCTATATCTGAAAATGCATGAGGATGATCGGAGTCGATTGAGTGACTACAAAATCGGCTTAATATAACATGAAATGACTAGAGGTGACCATCTGTCCACACTTTAAAGTCATGCATAATGCACTGCGTCTTGATGATTACAAGTCGGTGATCCAACAATTTGCTCCATGCAAATGTCAGTTGCGGTCAGTGACAGTTTGAGTGGTGATTTTCTAATCTTTTCAAATTGAGTTTAGGGTTAGGTCACCTAGGTGTAGGAATTCGTATTGTATTTCACAATTGATCAAAGAGCCACTGCTACCAGGTTGATCCCTCTTTAAATTTACTTTGGCGACAGTTGCTAAGGGCTTTATTTCGTTAATGGTATAGGGTTACGGCTTAGGTTGCACTTGGGTTTGAGGTTAGCATGGTCAGCTGAGGTTTAGGGTTAGGGTTAGGTATAGAGAGAGGTCCATGGCTTAAGTTAGAAATTCGACGAGTATTTTAAACTTGAACACAGAGCGACTGGTCACCGAATCGTGTCGTATAAGTAACAATCACTCACCTCGATTTAAGCGCCAGTCCCATAATTTTTTGTGCATTTAAATATATAAAAACAAAGTGATGTTCGTAGTATGTTGGGCATTTTTGCTTGTGGGTGATAATATTGTATTCCAACTATTTATATTGACTTTTTTTTAGGGTATCTCTCCACTATAATGTCATTTTAAGATTTCGATCTTATTTTTTTCCTTACTTTTTCGATGTTCTATGAAAAAGTAGGGGGGGGGGTGGTCTATTTTAGCATATTTGCCCAATTCTTATGGAAAGGGATCACAAGAGGAAAGATTCCACTAATGTCGGTAGGAAACATATTCTCGATCAATGTTAGTATTTTTAAAAATGTATGCACTTCACTAAACATCATATTGATGTGGACCCCATCCTCTCCTAGCCCCTGTCACGATGCCTCCATGTTGCACTCAATAAAGGTCTAATATTATAATAAAGCAATAATGTTTTTTGACATGACCGTGAACCTTCGGGCTAATCATCCATTGCAAATAAACGAACGATGCTCTGAGTCATCACCATGTGGATTTGTGAGCTTATAGGTGAACCCGAATAATTTTGATGAAATTAGCCATCCCCGAGTCGATGATAATGATAATTCGAAAAAATTTGGGTGAGATTGACAGAATGATTTCTTTAAAAAAAAAGGGAAGGGGGAGATAGCCTATGTGTTTTGACCCCCTTTAATGTAATTTAAAACATATTTGAACGGCGCCGTCTAATAAAGAAAATATGATTTTGATGCGCAAGAAAAATGATGTGCTTATTTCTCTCCAAAATTGCTTTTTCTGGGTCCGTGTTTATCTTGTGTGTGTGCAATATGAACAGTGAAGAAATGAAATATACCTCGAGGTAATTATGATAATAAATCTGGATTTATGTAGCACTTATTAAAGAAATACCACTACCAAGCGTTTTATAAGGCAAATTATTCCTTGAGTGACGATCGTTTATTTCAAAATGGAACAAAAAAATCTATACATTAATTTTGTTTGTCGAAAAAGAGAAGACTATAAAGGTTGTCTAAAACATACGGCTGCAAGTAGAACAGAAGTCGTACCGATTCAGCATTGCAAGTATCACATTAATTGGAAAGTATCAGGGAATCTATTGAATATGACAAGTGTCTGTCTGTTGCACCAGGGGACATCAATCTCCCATAGGCAATACTTGAAGATATTTTCATCTCGATCGCTTCATTAGATTTTTCCCCCTCGCCATCGAAAGCGGGACGGAATTATAAAGTAGAACACCCGCCAATAAAACCGTTTAGATTGGCTGGGAGGACACTGGAATTAGTTCAAGGCTACTGGCTACCATATGAGACACAGTATATTATACTGAGGCTGACGAATTATCTTCTCACAACAGTAGACTTGAGTTGAATCTGGTTTAAGCGATAGTAATCCTTTAACTTTTTGTCCCCACTGGGTTTAGCTGTACCAAGTAACATCCTTTCCATTCCGCAGATTGTAATTCTGTAATGAAATGAATAAAATAATTGTAGTCAACTCATGACATGAAAATGAAAAACGAATTTCATGCTAACTGACTGACTATGGTCCTTTAAGTCCCCGTATATATTTATATTTATCGCAGGTGTATACATTGTCGAAAATTTTCATTGAACTTCTTGTACAGGAACGTCTCAACAGATCTCCAAAATGCGCGTCATCTCTGCATGTGTCAACAAAATACTTCTCATAACATATTAATTTTTACAGCCACCTTTTTTTTCTGGACTCCGCCTCAAGCGATCAGTGGTCTTCAACGCATGGAACATGCACGAGCGCGCTAATTTGTGTCATGCTCCATCTCAACCATAAGGTGTGATCATAAAAAGTCTACCATTACAGGTATTGGTAACGTGACAGCCGTCCATTTAACGGTTAACTGCATTTCGCATAGATGCACCTGCTATCCGCACTTTGTAGGCCTGTAATACACCTACCATATGGACGCAAGGTGTTGTGTTGATGGCGCAACCCTTAAAGGAAATGTGTATCCCTTTTTGCAGCCAACATCAAATTATGTGAAACTTTGCAGGAATTATGAATATGTCACGTATGTCTTTTCTGTGAAGTGTAAACGTTAGCAGTGTCCTATAGTATTCAAATTATGCGAGGAAACCCGTTTACTTTTTGGACTTCACTGTCAGACACTATTGAGTGACTGACTGACTTCTTTTTTTCTTTGATAATAACATCCATAACATAAGCTGTAACAGGTACATGAACATTATGTCTACATCAATACACCACTTCTTGTTATGGCCCAAATTAACCTTTGCGCAGCACAAAACGTACGAACATTCGGTACAAGGGTCTGAAAATCAGACTATTTAATTAAACGACCGCAATCGCTAAAACCAACGGTCGTTTTTTTCCCAACCTAAAAGAATTTTTCAAGCCCTTTTGTTTTGAGGGAAGTTCTAAATTAGTATTATCTTTCAAATGCCGTTAGAACTTAATCTTTTCATTTTGGCTTGCAAATGGGACATGGTACCTTTAATGGTAGAAGTTCGTTTGTCATGCATAGAGCGTGGAGTAGGAATGCTGTCGCTGTATAAGTGTTACTTAACAGCAATAGCTAATGGAGCAGTTTCTGGTATAATGGTATTCGGCTATTGGACTTCAGCAGCCTTTATCATGTTTATGATATTCCTTCTTGTTTTTTAAGACACCTTAAGATTGGGTATATTGCTTTTCTGAAATACATCAGAATTTTGACTTTGAAGACTGAAAGGGCTTTCATTTTTTTTCAATTTTTACCTTGTTATGTTTGCATCAATAATATTTTAACAACTTTATTGTAGTGCAGGTCATTGCCGACCTTAATTTCCATGCATAGTTCCCATTTCCTGCCGCCTGCTGCATTAAAACAATAACAATATAATAATTTACTTTTCTTAGTATTATATCAAAAAGATCTGGGTAACATTGTCACTATTTTTACATTAAAAAAACTAAAACTATAGATTTAACTATTCTATTAGAAACATCGGAAAATGCAAAGTAATTTAAGTCGGGTAGAACAAAATTTCATAGAAGTATGCATACTTCAATTTTTTCCCACCGTCATCAGTTTTTCAAGTAATAATGTTTCAATGCACACATGCTTTGTCTAATTATTCAAAAAACAAGCGAAACCTGTATAGACATTCAAATATTTCCTTAACTCAATTATGGAGGCCTGTTATCTGTACTCTGTAGTAAAGTATAAGTATAACGTTCAACAAAATTCTCAAATATATGGCTTCCATAATTAAAAAGACGAATTCAGGATGAATTGAGAAGGAAATATGTCCGAATTCATTCTATCTTGCGTGTCAGTTAATTAACCGGAGCACAGATGGAGGTATTAATGTCAATCAATGCTGATTAACAAAGCAGTACATTTTATCCATATTGTGTCCCAAAGGAATTTGTAATACCTACTATGACGTTATATAACATAAATGAAATTTTCGACATATTATATAGACATCATAATTGCATTATTGATGTCCATGATGTTTAATCAGTTACCGACAATCAATACTTATGCTTTAGGTACGAGAGATATCGTAAGTTCTGTCATTGTGAGCTATTTGATGACGAAATCAACGGCAAAATAAAATAAAATGTAAAAGCAATGATAGATTTCCTGCGTAATAAGGTTTAGTATTTATATGATTCCCTTCGACATTTGTTTATCCTTTAACAAAAATTATTTTGCTAACGATACTATTAAATGTCAAAGACTTTTAGAAAACGGCTGGAAATAAGGTACGTAAGCTGCGGTAAGCATGATGAGGTACAAGGAAAAGATGATGTCATGAGCCCATCAGTTCATTGACATCAGAATTCGGAATTGAAATATAGGGACTAAACTGACAATGATAAAATGAAGTTCTATGTTCACACTTCCAACATTTTCTAATGAATTGGTCTTTAAAATCCTTTTTAATATATCTATGATACATCGGGTCTGTAAAAATCCTGTAAGATGCCTCGTATTTTTAAATCATTTGAAAATGTAGTACTTGCGTATTCGTTTTCCAGTAGAAATACATTTATTTAAGGACACACTTTCACATTATTCTATATATATAAATCTAAAAATAGAAAATTAAGGGTAACCAAGGATTTTATAGATTGTGAACGAGTAAATGTCAGAATTGAGCGCTCTATCTTAAACTAATTCACATCATAATTATTTACTAGTGAAATGTTCATATCTACTGTAGATAATGTTAGAATGAATTCCAAGTAGACTACATTCACGCTAAGGAGCCCAAAAACTCTTTGTACATGTATTACGAAATTGACGTCATAGTAAATTAAAACAAACTACATGTATAACCACTAAAATCATAAGCGGACATTCTTTAATAGCAACCATGGCTTATTCTTGAGCCGGTAATGACGTAAGAAAACTATTAACGATGTTAATGGCGGTGATATTTTATTACATCACAATACCCAATATCGATATTGGAGCGGAATGGGCGTCGATTTTAAATCATGAACATAATTATTAGCAGGTACGTCATGGTAATTATGAACATATCCCACGAGATACAACATATTAGGTATAGATGATGTAGTCCGATGATTTAGATCAACATTGATCTGTCCCGAAAATAATTACGGTACACATCAATATTGTTGAAGGGAAATTAATTATAAATACATTTTAATGAATTTGTTTTATTCATGAACCGAAAAAACACTTAAAACCCACCAGGTCGTCTGTCTTTGCCAATGATGACGTAATAAAACTTTTCCCAATGATCATGGGGATTGTATTATTCGACACCATATTACATCTTATCAATAGACAGATGGAATGGGCATTGATTTAAAATCAAGAACATAATACAAGCATGCACAAGTATATAAAACAAACGTCATAAATATCATGAGCATTGTCCCTCGTGACATTTCATGTAACTTTAGATAAACCATCAACATTCATCAGTCTCAAAAAATAATTACAGTACACATCATTATTTTCATTATGTTGAAATTGGAAAGGAATTATGTAAGCTCTAAAATTCATTAAGCAGGAAACCTACCACGATTTGTATCTTTATCAATGATGACGTCAGAAAACCATTCACGATGATAATGATGATTATCTTTTTCGCACCATAAATACCTCAAAATTGATTTTGCAAGCTATATTGTCAACTGATTAAGAAGATCTAATGTTTTCATAACGACACCATGCGTGCATATAGGCGTCACAGTCATTATGAACATGAATCAATGATGTAGATGTATTGGTAATGGTTTGTAAATCAAAATTGATTTATTTTTATTGTTAACAGTATATCTCCATCTGTCCTTCATGTTCATTCATACCATTGGCTGCAGCACCGTAGTAAAAGCTCTTCCAAAAACGAAAAATTGCACTTCTCGTGCTTGGAGAAATACAAGTTTAAAGTATAAAGCTAACATTATTCGCTGGCGCATAAAGCATGCTTAGTTTCCTCTTCTAGATTTTGGAGAGGTCTTTCAAAACAGGGCAAATTACACGTTTCACGCATTTAGGAACAGTAAGATAATCCACTACTCGCGTATATATACATTTCCTAAACGAGATAATAAATTAAATAGCTCTTGTGAATATAAATGTACCATGCTTAAGTATTAGTCGGTACAGAATTTTGCGTAATTTTGCTCCTTCTTGAATCATGATATAAAATGTTAAGCTGAAAGCTTCAACCTTTTATTGATCAAACCCTCTAATTTCAAGAACGTTATCCATGTCGGCCCGCCAAAGCCGAGGGCCAGCGGTAACATTACACGCTGTGCTGTCTTAATCTTGTCACTTATTTGTTCAATTTCTACACGCATTAACGCAAGCTTGACAATCCCTTTCCACCATCTTAAATAAATTATTCCCGTCCAGTTAAATGACCACCCCTCGGGGCCCTCCATTAGACACGCGGCGCGAGGGTGCACTCTAACAGGATTAAAGAGAAGGTGGACTTTTGAAAAAGAGTGCTGAAGAATTTGTGAGCCTTCTCGTTCCTTTTTCGAGTAATATCACTCTAGCAATGTAACTTTAAAAAAATTGGTCTTGGAATTGCATCATTACATTCTAAATATAAGAAGAATTAGTTGACAATTTTTTTGACCGAATTATGATGTCACATGCACGTGCTGCACTATTCTTAAATGAGTTTCATCAAGATTTGGTCATTTTTAAAAAGCATGATTCTAAAACCTTAAAATACACAGTTATCCCTATTGAACTATCTAAGCACCCATTCCTTACACCTCATTGACAGTTTTCCACATTTGGTTGACCATTACTCAACATTACCTTTAAGAAGAGGGCATCGAATAAAGAGGATCAAACATGTTCCGGTCACAGGATAAGCAAATTGAATCACATGCATCATCACTGACATTCTTTTTTCATAGAGACTAGTGAGTTAGTAAATACTTTCTGGAGAAAATCGTTCTTTCATGACAGTTTTTTACAAAAATGAAATTCCTTACATAGACGTTGATACGTTAAATCGACATTTTATAGCTTGAGCTATATTTAATTCGATACTAATTTTGAATGAAATTAAAATTCGGTAAGGGTTATAGGAAGGTTCTATATTAGAGGGGCACACGAATATGAGGAAGAAATAGATTAAAAGCAGTAAAATGTTTTTTCTAGTGTGAATATTTTTCCTTTCATAATTATTCCCACTTACTCGAAATCAAAATAATCTACCCCGCGCCCCCTTTCCCCCCATCAAGATTGATTATCATTGACAATCAGCTTAGTTACACGATTGACGTTATATCCTTGCATTAATGGAGTGACCTATAACACATGGATCGGGAGCTGGGATGCCGGGTTTACAGCAGCACAGCAGAAAGAATCGCGGGGGAGGGGGGCGAATATTTGTAAGTGCTGCCAATTTTTGTATTGCAAATAGGAACCCAAAATGTGATGACATTTATTTAGCCTGTCAGAACATTTTCTCATCATCTCAGTAAAAAAAGGAATAAACAAAATATTAAAACACAAGAAAACTTCTCCCAGTCTCTTGCTATTAACTGTTAAGATTTTACTCACATTATGAAAGACCCAATAACTAATTACGTGTAATTCATACATATCTTGTCAAGTTATATATATCATGGATCACATTCACAACTAATGTGTAATCTCCATTTAGTAGAAACCATATAATCATGCCTCGTTCCAAATAAGTTACAACCCTGTTATAGTGAAATGGAAGGTAAAATAATGATGTTTTGGTAATGTAATAATGTATAGACGAATTTTCAGCAAAATCGATTAAGGACGAACAGTATGCTGCATAACAAATTGTATTATTGTGTTTCAAAATTTGTTAGTGCTTTGGGAAAACCCCTTGACATCACCACCATCATAATTATGCGCGAGTGGTAAACATATCATACCGCACAGTGTCAATAACAAAATCCTCGTTGGATACAGAGCTTCCTAACGCCTACGAGAATCTAATTTGCTTCGAGTTACGCGACCGCACTTCCTGTTCACGAATGCGATAGTGCTTTTAGTTATTCATGCTCGCAAAGATCACATCGGGATTGATAATACGACATTATCAGCCTCATTTTTTCCCCGAAAATTAATTGAGTGACAACATCTTTAAGTAGTTAATGTTTCACAATGTGATCTGGATGAAAGAGCATATTAAAGCTGATTAATGACGTCATCCTCTTTAATCCTCTTAATTTACTTTGAGTTTAATACGCGACCACACTAATTCTTCCTCTTCATGAAAGTAATTAATTCAGTCTGTTTCTCATGTATGCTTGCAAAGTGCACATTGGACCAAATGAAGCCATATCATGAGCTTCATTTAAATCCAAACATTAATTGATTGACAATATCTTTAAGTAGCTTCGAAAGCTTTATCGTTTTATCTAAATGACAGAGCATAATATTACCGCTGATGAATTCCGTAATCTTCTCAAATGCGATTATCTTTGCCATGCATAAGCATTAATGGTTTCCTCTGTACGAATATTATATATATTCTAGCGAGAATAAACATGGGCGCAAAGGGAATGAAGCTAGCTGCCACAAATGGCAAACAACTTGTTGACAAGAATTGCGATCATCAGACACATAGTTACGTCACACACGTCTTGTATTATATGACCTCTCGTGCACATAATCTGTATGCATTGAAGGAGCGTTTTAATTAGATTAGCCTGTCTTCGCTATTAATAAAGCACATTAATAAGCTAAGAACAGAGCATGTACCCTGAGAACTGGTTTGAAATGAACGGATGTGTCGCGTATAATGTTTAATTAGTCCCTCGATGGAAAAGTGCGCATCTGGTTCGATGAGACCACATTATTAGCCTCATTATTTATTCGAACTTTAATTGATTTACAACATCTTTTTAGGTAGCATCTAAAGGTTTACCGTTTTATCTAAATGAAAGAGCATATTACCGCCGATTAATGACGTAATCCTCTTTCATCCTCGACTTAATTTGCTTTAAGTTATACGCGACCGCATTTTCTCCCTCTTCACGAAAGCCATTCGTACAGTTCGCGATTAATAAAAAAAAGGAATAAGCTGGGTAAAGAGCATGGACCCTGGGAATCTGCACGAAAATGAATGGATGTATGGTGTATAATGTACGGTAGTCCCTCGATTGCTACCTTTCTTTATGGATGTAATGTCTAGCAAATGGCTATCATGAATATCGAATGTTGCTTCTGGCATCTGTAATGACTTGCTCCGACATTGCCATGCGGTTACCCGAAATCAGCAAGCTTACAAGGGTAGAAGTAAATACTGAAAGAAAATGCTGGAACAGAACGGCTGGAGCAAACACATACGTATATGGGTAATAAATTAGGAACCCACTTTGTGACATTTTGGTGTCCCAGTTACATAAGGAACCCACACCTATGTGTGGCTGTCAGTAAAGAATTAAATAGTGGAGTATGATCGTTAAGTGATTCTAGGTATGAGGATGCAATATTATGCTTGGAAATCACGCATATTGTAAAGTGCTATATTGTGTCTTTAGTACAAACAAAAACTCCAGCATATCCCATCATCTCATTATAGGCTTAATATAAAAAAAAACTTAATAAAACAAAGATAGAGACTCTAACATTGTAAAGGACATAATTGCATTGGACATCAGAACCTGACCTTAACCTCAACTCTTATTGTACTTCGACAGCTGTATTCAATGTTAATTATATGAGTCTCAAAGGATTAAACTGTGATCATAACGTTTCAACATTTAATTAAATGGGCTCATAAAAACACAATTACCCAGGGTGCATCATAAAAGAACATCAAATGGATGTTGTGAGCAAGGAGCTTAGAATCCTCCCTCATTGCTGTCAGTTAATAAAAGGATACCTACGAAATTAGTTTTTTGTTTTTTTGTTTTTTTGTTTGTCTTCAGGTCGGAAAGAAGCCTGACAAGTGACAATACACGCACTATTGTTTCTAACGGGAACATCATTCATGTCATACAGTCATGTATACATACTATTTTGACTATATGAAAAGGCATTGGGCCTGTCATTAACTCAAAAGTATTTATCCCATTAATTTAAATTTTGAATAGAAGATATAAAGTTTACCACTTCAACTATATCCATTTAAATTGTCATGTCAGTCGAAACAGAATATAATATAGGCAGGCTGCGGTGTGAACATGAAGCTTAAATGTGCCTCCAGCCCTGATAATCAACTTAGAAAAAGAAAAGACAAGGAGAATGACTTGCCAAGACGATGAGTGAGAGGAAAACTTGATTTTTGTTATCTCAACCTTCTAATGATAGAATGGACTGCGATAGATCTGTATTTGTACCTAATATGCATAATCACATTGTGCATGATACCAAGTTATGATTTAAAATGGTATTTTAATCATTAAGATAAGAGAAGTAATGCACTTATAAAACATTTTGAAATTGCGTTATTCAATGAAATCGTGAAATTATGCGCTTCGTCAATAATCGTGAATTTATGCGCTTGTAAGGTAATAGGAATTTCATTTTAACGCAAGGTTATTCGTATTATGGAATTTGTAATACATAATCTTCGTGCTATTAAGCAAGTCATCAAATACATTCTTCTACTTTTTCTACTACTACTAAGGGCATAACTTTCCATGCATGCATCGACGTGAAACATCGTCAATGTTCCTTTTATCCTGATGATTGTTTGCATGTATGTGTATATTGACAGTTTAAAGATAAAGTTGAGTTCTAGTCATGCGATTGCATTGTGAAAGAAAGGACGTGGAATGGATCAGAAAAAGTTGATCATGTAACATGTAATTGTTGTGTACTGCAAGGTTCTGAGGTCATCAAATTGGTAATAAATTTGGCCCAGTCTTGGTAAGGTAACAAGCACTGTACACAGAAAGATGTATATGGGACTACACAAATGGTGTCGGGGCTACTTACCTTGATCTCCTTATCTTTCTATGCTCATTACTCAGCCAGTATACATTTTCTACCAAAATTGTTTGGCAAATGACATTTATTTGTAATCTTGAACATTTAGTGTAAGTTTCTTTTGATTCTGTGAGAATCAATTTTCTTTAAAAAAAACCCAGAACTCAAGTTAATCTTTAATATCTATCTCAACTTTCCCGGTCCGTATGAATGTGCCAGTGCAAACACGACCTGTCAGATGACGCAAACATAGATATTGAATGTCGAGACATGGTGCTCCATGCTTGTATTATAAAATAAAGTAATATAAAACCACCGTAGAATAGCGAGTACCATCTTATATTTCTGTCTGCTCTTCAAATGATGATGAGCTTTTCTGTACATGAATGTTTATGCTAACTGGATTAGCTCTCGAGTGCACCTCCCGGGAACGAATATGAAAAAATGATAACATTCTGATTTTGAATTGTGTGTGTATTCAAACTAATGTAAAGGGAGAACTTAGCAGAATGGGTTTCGAGTGCAACTGAAGAATTCGTTAAGATGAATGTTTATGTCGACTGGATTGGTTCTCGAGTGCATCTCTGAGATATTTGGGCAAAATGATAACATCGAAGATGATGAGAAGTAATGTTCTTGCAGTTGCATTATGTGAACTTATTCTAAAAAGGATGGTTATGATTGGAATAATTTGTATACAATGACGTTTCAAAATCTTAAGAAGTTGACTAAATATTGCTAAAAATGAGGGGAAAAGAAATTAATACAAGTGCAAAGCATGTTGCATCAGAATTTGATCCAAAGTTGTACTCACTTCCAATCGTATAACAAATATATAAACCTACTTGAACAACAACACTTTTCTTTGGTAATATATTCTTAATGTATGGATGAGAGCTGTCACAAATCTTTTTCTTAACCTTCTTTTTTGATCATTTTCATAGGAGAGTTGCGTGCACTTCGTCTCCCCAGGGAGTGGAGAATGTGCATGGATTGTGTGCGGGTAAGCCTGAATCCGATGACCGGGGTAATAATATATATATCTGTAAAGCGCTTTGAGAGGGCCTTCGGTCTTGAAAAGCGCTATATAAGAACTAGCTATTATTATTATTATTCTTTTATAGGGTTTACTTGCTCATCGGAGGTAGTTTTCGAATAGTTACGGCTGTGAGAAATCTTTCTGCGGATTAAGATGCTACATCATCCTGCATTCACAGGAATGTCAAAATGGTTTGAAGGGGAAAAATGAATCGACCGTGACCACTTAATGTGACATTGTCAAGGCTAGACACTGAGAGGCCCTTAAGTGAAAATCGAAACGTAGAATTGAATAAAATGCACCTTTTTCAGGAGGAGCTATTATTTCTCCATCTGCCATCATTTTCCCCACATGCATGCACGGAGGCACCAAATACTATGTTTCGTGCAGACTGAACCCAACAATTGAAAGGTTCACGATACCCTTTTTTCAAAACTCCATAACGAAATGATGGAATGCATTGTTTTTAATCAGCTGTTTAATATCAAATTAGGACGACATTTAATATTCTTTGCCGCGCATACCGCCTTGGGGGCGTGGAATATAATTGCGACTGCGACTCTGTTTTTATAATTATATACATATTTGATTTGATTAAAATACATAATTCATTACACCCAAGGACATTCTGGCACCTACTTAATTGAAATATTTTATTAAACATTACCCAAACATAAGAAGGTCGAAATGAAAAGCAAAGAATGAACGCTGGAAGGTGTGGTTTTGACGTTACGTAAGTGATTCAGCATGTACGTACTGGAAGGTTAAGAATAATCATCTATCTTTTGGAATATGATATCGACCCACACGTATCATGCATAATTAATTTCCCGTAGGTTCTAGATGCACTAAACGTGTACAAAAGGTGGAAAATTATGGATGGAATATTTTACGAGAAACTCAGTTGTGTTTCGAGCATATGAAACAGCCTCCAAGGCCCATATAAATCAATACTAATTGCAGCGAGTGTACGTCTCGAGGGGTTATCAAGGTACGCTTCGCTTTCCACTCTGTAGGGCATTCCACCCCCTGTTTATTAGTATAAGGATACGCCACTGAACGTGTATATGGAGAACAAACGTGATATATGGAGAAGCAATAAGCGAGCAATATTATTGGGAGTATCATGTTTCAGTCATTTTTTCTTTTAAAAATGATGATAACATTAACAATAATAACAACAATAATAATGATAAAGGTGATAATGATGATAATAATAATAACGATAAGAGGAAAATAATGAGAAAGAAAGTAACAGAGGTAGAGAAGGAGGATATAGAGATAAGTATAGGAGAGTAGGCAGAGATAAAGAAGTCGTGTGTTATCACCTGTATATTTGCTTTTTTAGATATGCATCATGAAACTGTGTGGGTATGTTTTCGTAAAGTTCGGACGTCATGTTTACGTCAGCAAAAACATAGAAAATTTATAACGTGTTTACTTACATAACAGCCGGTGGCGTTCCATCTATAGCAACATGATGGAGCCGTTGATCACCTCATAACCCCTAACACCGTACACTCACAATGCTCGCATGCTTAATAAGAAATAACTGTAACGTTCAGAAATAAGTTGCTACCCTTTTTGTATGAGTTCAAAATTTCTGGGGCAACGTTCCCTAGCACCCTCCAATACTGATGCAACTACTCCTCAGCCTAAAGTTTACCGTTTCTTTGCCATTTACGAGATTTTCTCCGTGTCTCTGTCTTTCACCGATACTCTAAATGTACCTCAGACGGTCTAGGGATGCCCGGAGAAGAAATTATACATGACACTAGCGAATTATGCTTTGAATACTGAGAAACTGGTCATAGTAACTCAATTTCGAATCGGCACATCGCATATCTCTCATGACAACGAGACAACACGAAAGCCATTATACATAAATTACATGTTGTGGAGCTCTGGATCATGGAGAGATAATTATAGTGATTATCGAAGCTTAATTGCGAGTAGGTACATGATTGTCACAGATCGATGGTGGTAAAGGACACTCGAGAGAATAATCATTGAAATTAATCATTCTACGGAGAAAATGCAAATGTATGGCATTTGCTCTACCCAGAGACCTGTTTGCTCTTACCATGGACCTACTACACGCTCTTACCATTCTTAAAAAGAGCCCATTCTGTTTACTGCCAGCGTTGGTCAATTGACCATGCATGCTTTCGAGATCGCCTGCCCACTGACCCCCATACCACATCCACTTCTCTTCATTATCCTCTCATTAAAACCCGTGGTTGCTAAGGCAGGTTGCTATGCTGTTGCTAAGGGCCGCAGGTTAACGTATAATTAAATCTAGATTTATTCCTCGTGAACATGCTGTAGCACACGAACATGATGTAGATCACTCGAAATGGGCAAACAAAAGTATGTATAGCAGAGGCATCTGGTTGAAGAAGATGGGATGATATTTACTCGTAGACAAATGACATAAATCGTTCAATTATGATGTTGGGCAAAAAATGGAGATTAAATATCTTGCTTAAAAAATCTTGTTGTTGATTTTGCATTTGCATGCGAATTAGAAAATATAAACTGTGAGTTTGAATATCCTTTAAACAAAAAATTATAACAATAACTCCTTATTTAGCAAATTTACGTCTTACTCAAAAACACTCTTCAAATTCAATACCAATTAATGTTGCTAGTGAAAGATGTGCCCCTGACAATAGTCAATATCTTTGATTAAATCAAATTTGTTATTGCGTCTTGCAACATGGCTATTAATAGATCTTTGCTTGCAATGACACAGGCGTACCCAGCACAAGTTCTTTGCATTATAGAAGTCTATATAGGCCATCGATCATGTCGAATTCTCTTGAATAATTTTCACGATTCCTTGCAAACATTATGTGAATACTGTATGAAATAATAATGTAGAAATTACTAGAATATTACCAAATGTTAACTTAGAAGTAGAACTTGAAAATGCAATTATCTTTTTGAGTTGTGAATTCCTTCGTTGTTTATGAGCGTCCCCTAAACAAAAGTCTTCTTTACTACCATCACCGCTAACTTACACGTTCTTTCTCCCTATTTCTCATCGTTGAGGGGGAAAAGAACCTTCTCAAGACCGTTAAAATATTGATATATCCCCGACGCAGAGGAAAATTGTTATTGAAAGGAGATAGCTTTTAATGATCCTATCATCGCCTTTGATTCCCTGGTTCACATGAGCTCTATAATGACGCCTATCAGAGGCTCATCCGGGGCTCATCGGAGGGTTTAAGTGCGGAAAGCAGCCAGGAAGAATACACATGCATCATTAATTCCCTTTTGACACTTTAAAGGGCCACTCTAACCAAAACGGGTTAAAAAATGGGAAAAAAAATGACATGTAGAATAATTTTTGACGGAGATTGCGCATATGGCAATGATTTTCTTAGAAATCATCAATAATTCTGGAATCTAGCTAAAAAGTGACGACTCAAACGCTTAGAAAAAAAAGCAGTTTCGGAGCTGTATCGCGTTATAGCATTATGGCGTCACTGCAGGGCCTCTCCGGTGATTTAGGCATTAAAATATCTTTAAAAAGGCAAACTATGATATTAATTGGAAAAAAGACATTTATCCGAAAAATAATAGGCACTTGATAATCCCAGTACGTTTTATTTATGAATTACAATGAGATTGTAAGATCCTTAGTTGTAGTTGTTAGGACAAATCGGACATACCCGCAATGACGTCAAATGCGTCATCAAGGCACGTGACCGTATTACTTTTTTTTGAGGGGCGTAGCCCAGCAAGCGTGAGATCTGTGAAAATGGATGGTAATTATCATTTTTGGTCAATTTAGAGATTTTATGAAAAATCAGAGGCTGGAATATTAATAAGTAGAGGTGTATTCATGTTTTGAAAGGCTATGTTAGTTGGGTTAGAGTGGCCCTTTAAATCGCAAATCTCAGTCTTTCTCGATGAAAAGGTCTTCTCGCGGTGAGCAGTGGAATCCTGCTAACCGCTTGATGTATATGAACGGATAAACGGGATCACATCGTGATTTATTCATGATCTATTCTAGTCTATGCATAATTCATAGCAAGTCGCGTCGTCTTCGTGTTTTTTTTGTTGTTGTTGTCGCGATGAACAGATTATCACTGCTCGTCGAGTCCCAGAGCGAATCGACATCATGGCAGGTACTTGACAAGATACTCTATCACAGTATGGCATCATGTTCTGATGAAGTCAGTTCATTTACATTTACATTACCTCCTTCATATAAGGGAACCCGTTCCCTTATGTTAATCATGTAACCCGTAGGAAGTTTCGATACCCCGATGTCATGGATGTGTTGCTGAGATATCAGTATTTTGCACGAGGTGACAAAAAAAGGAAATTCCATCTCAAACTGATCTATCGCAATATGCAGTTTCTATTCTTTTGAAAAGGTGAAGCCGGAAATGTTGACAATTTTCATTCTATACTCTGTCACATCCTTGGAAAGAGCTAGGGAAATGTTTATTCGGCACTTGAAAGCATCGTGAGCGGGAAATGGGAAACGAAAATTGAGTGAAAGTCACGTTCCTAGGTCAAGGCCGAATCTAAATTTTACTATCGAACATCCAGTCCATTATCATGATATTATAGATATATTGATATGCTATGATAATAGCAGTGTGGTTAGGATCTGACCACATAGATTACGTATAGATCGTAGTGAGACCTACGTCCTCACAATACGACCTGACTACGATCCGATTTGTGGAAAGAACGCGCAATAGCATTTCATGTCAACATTCAAACATATTAAATCTTAATGATGTGAATTACATTTTTTGTGACATTGTGCGCTTCCTTAAAGGAGGAAAAGGCAAATCTGTTCAGAATCGTAATGACGTCATATAAGTCCTGCGATTGTATAAGATTCGAACATTTTGGCTTTCTATGTGAGTTGAAGGACTACATACATTAAAACTCGATTTTGAAATTCGCCATAAGAAAACCTCTAACAGGACGATGGTATTCATTTGAATTTTCATATCTAATGTACTTGCGATTTCTTCGAGAATTGGATCGCAGAAGGCTCGCGGTGGGCAGACATATAATGCCGGGATATTCATGCACCATGCGTTGGAGCGGAGAGGTGTCGTGGCTCCAAAAAACGCAACATTTTAGAATCAGGTGACTAGAAACGTGAATGCGTTTGCGCTGAACGAAGCATTGAAAAAAAAAACGGCGTTTGGCGCGTCAATTCTCTTTGTATAAGTCATGAAAGTTGAATATCTTTGGGTCTGCCTGAGAGGTGTAATCTTATGTGCTTCGGAAGATTATACCGTAACATAAATTAGCTTATCATGTATAGGATACAACAAAAAATACACAGCAGTGAGGGCATTAGTAATTTTACTAATGCCCGAACAAAATGATGTGTATTGTTTGTTTTATAAAATGATGTTTTTTTTAACATGATTTTACTAATAACCAGTCTTTATCATTTGATAATGACTGGTCATTATCAAAATTACGTGTTAGGCAAAACGCTGCCACCTAAACATGTTGGAGAGTGGGCACACACAAACCGCATGTATTCCACGGGAGTCTATAAAATGAAATAAAGGGGCGCACTTCTTGCGATCTCTCTCTGCATGTGTATCCCTATATTGTTGATTAAATAAGCTGCCTATATAAATGCCCATAACCAGCCGGTTGTTGTCACAGTTAAAGGTTATAATATTATCTCTTGCATTACACCATCATGATCATTTAGATCATAATTAATGCCCCCTGCATTTTATCAACCAATAATATGGTGTCATGAACATCAAGACTAATAATGTGTACATCTCTATAAATCAGTCACGTGACCCAATCTACATTAATTCTCGCTTATAGTCCCCTTCAGAATCGAGCATCGTTATGAATTTATCATATGTCATGACATTGATTTATTATCTTCTCGCTCATCGTAATTGCAGCTTGTCATGTTACAGAGCAGCAACTTGAAGACGTAATTATGTATAGAAGTGCGAGAAACAATTCTGTATGGAAATGTCATCTGCAGATTGTTTTTATCTGCTTGGAGATAGAGAAATGAAAGCGATAGCTCGCAAAATTTATGATATTGTTTTATATACATTGAGGAATGTTTGTAAAAGTGGTCTTGAAAGGGTGTCACAATGAAAAGGGAAACATTTTATCGCATTATTGTTTCATAATTATATCATTTTCATTTGAATAGGCTTATAAGAGTATGGCTCGAACGATGTCAATCATAGTTCAGTATTTCTTCTCATGTAAATAGTAAAGGCATTAATAAAAATGATTAATAATAATGTTAATTGTAATAATAATGATAATAACTAGATTTAGATTCGTCACTGCTGACAAATTAGGTGATCTATAGAAGATCGGTTTCTTCTTCTTTTTTCCCCCTTTTCCCTGCGATTTTTTTAAGAATCCCCCCGTTTACCCCCTCCCTTCCTTACTCCCACCATACAAGTTAGCGCCATGCGGAATACCGCCCTGCTGACTTCAATTTCAGAACATTCAGAAGAAGATACTCCTTCTTGGAATCTTGCTCCTCGAAGGACTTTTCTATGATTCCATTATGTTAAGGGGGTATCAAAGCCCTCATTATATTCCGGTTGTCTATTTCTTCTCGGAGATGATCCCTTGGATGAGCTTTGTCACCTCAAGGTGATTATGATCATTACCTCGAAGATTTTCATATCAAATTGGAGCGTATAGTGCTAGAGTATCGTTGACAACCGTATCTAATGACACCCGTTTCCAAGATATTGACTATAGCCGCCATGTAGCGGAATAATGAAAGAATGATGACATTTGGAAGGATGAAATTAAGTTGAGGGTTAGATTAACATTTGGGTTCTGGTCGAATGGTTCAGAAACGAGAAGGCATACCTAATTTGCGATCTTTTACTTATTTTAATGATCGGATGATGTGTTATTGAAGGATATTATTTCCCCGATAAAATGTTGATGGGTTTGATGCTATATATAGACTGATTTGATCGCCATTATTATTATTATTATTATTATTATTATTATGACGCCACATAAGGAATATGCAATATTGATCCAGAAAGAAAGATGGACATTTTGTACTGATCTTTGGGAATTTCTTAAACTTCAGACAGAGAAGAAAATTGGCAAATAGGAGAAAGATTATAAAGCGTGATTCAATCGATATCGACTTTTCTTCTCAGAAGAATACCGCGTGTGACGCCATTCCAGAATAAACAAATTCTCCAAGTAGGCCTACATAGAACTTCAAAACGGCAACGTGATTAATGCATTTACCCCGTCTTTGAACCTCTGTTTTTAAGTGACCGCACAACATTAACTTTCAAGTATTCCGGAATTGCGGCTTTATAAAGTTTTCATAGCAATTTAGGATTTTCAGAACCCGTTGAAATGTCCAAGATGTTTTTTTTCTTCATGGCTGTGCTATTATCTCAAGTGTTATTGTTCGGTGTATATCTCTATAAGTATAACCGCAGTCGGGAATCGATGTCTCAATCACCTGAGATGTGGCAATAGGTGGGTGAAAGGATGGCTGGGAGAGAGAGAGAGAGAGAGAGAGAGAGAGAAAGAAAGAGAGAGAGGAGGAGCAATGAAAGGAGGATGAGTTTTAATGAGCCTGCCACAATAATTATTGCTCCTTGGAAATTTCCCAAACTGACCGAATGTAGGCACCAAGGAAGTATCGAATCAAGGACCTTCCGTCTTTCACCAATCTATATCAAGAACCTACATCAATATACCACAGTGTCCCTAAACGAATATCAATAGATTGTTATTTTATTTATGAGACTTGTGTCGACGGTATTATTATTATCATCGTTTCGCGTCTGATGTACAAATAAGTACAGTGCACACAACATCCCCTATTCGAATGTAATCTGTCATATCTTGATAAAAGGTCCAACCGCGGACGTTGCAATAAGAACCCAATTGACCAAATCTTGGTGTCTCACTCCGTCTATAACATTTGACTTCGGTTTGAAGTGCCACTGAACGATTCCTTATTACATGCACGCGAGTATTATTGCTTCGAAGTCGAAGCATCTCGAATGACATCGGTACTCCGATGTCGATGGATATCACCGTTTTAAGGAAGCCTGATGTACGCATTTATTGGTGAAAACTTGTTTGTTGCATCGTGGTCTGCAGGCTAAGATGGGGTCACGGGGTAACTGAGGATAACTTTGCTGAGATAGAGTTTGTTTTAGAATGTACATGAGAGACATCTTAATCATTTTCACTACGACGTATATAAACCGTGTAACATAAGTCTTTGATATTGTAATGTAAATGTTAATTACATGAATACCGTTGGACTCTTTATAAATGTATAAGAATGTCACTTCTACAAAGTCATTCACTATAATTGTAAAGATTTTAAAGACACACAAAAATAACTTTAAATACTCTCTGTTTAGGAACGAAATAACCGTTTCGGCTTTAAGGTATCTTTCCTTGATCATTGTATATCGGATAGTTGTTCCTTGTATAGAATCTCATTTCGATTTTGACCCACATTCGGACATCGATATTGTTGCGCTTAGAAAATTCAATATTCCACTGTTTTCCAAATGAGGCACTCGCCGTTCTCAAATTGCAATTTCCATATCTAATGGACTCCCTTATAGTACTTCGACGAAATCGGCACGTTAGAGATAAAGGCAAACAAGCTAGGTGAAGTGTCTTTTACACTAACGGCAAAAACTTATACGCTGTCTGCGGTCCCATTTTGCATCATTTTCTGTTCCAGAAGCAACCGAAAGGTACTTCGACCAGCGCCCCGTTGCATAATAGTTTCCACTGATGGTAACTTTGCCATCAATATTAGCTAACATGTCAACATCATTCAACAGCCAATCGAAACAAGGTTTCCATGGAAATTACCTTTAATGGCAAAGTTACCACCAATGGTAAGTTTTATGCAACGGGGCCCTGTTCGTATTGTATATTATATTTTCCGTGGCGGAGACAGTGTTTGATCTGATTATTAAGGGGCCTGAAGGGAGCGACTAATACTCATACACATGCTAATGACATGCATGCAGCGTCCATGATCAAGTATTATCATCCCATAACTATCGTGATTGTACAATCTGGATACCAGACATATTTTCTGAGAAGCGAAAAAACATTCATAATTTAATATGCAGTGATTACCGAATCTATACTGTTATGTAAATATTATTATTTTTAGCCTACCCAGTACACACGAGGCGACGGCTCTAAAAAAAGCAAAAAGATGTTGATGAAAGGAACGCCCTGTCACGTGCTTTACTTTCTGTTATGGGGTTTTGGGGTATCTCATAGAAAAATACCTTTATCCCCTTAACAGAAGAATTAATTATCCTCTGAATATGAGAATACTATTATCCCCTGAATAGACATAATAGACAAATACTATTATCCCCTGAATAGACATAATAGACAAATACTATTTTACCCCCGGAAGAAGGATACCATTACCCCCTGAAGAGAAAAACACCCTTACCCTTTGCATTCGTAGCCTCTCGCTTATCATCATAATTCACGATTATGGGGTTATTATTGTCACTCTCAATCTCTCTATTTCGATTCCGAACGTCTGATTACCACCCCCGTATCATTTCTGGTCTATAATGCTCTCCGTATCTAGTTTCAGTGAGTTTACATAATTATTTTCCATTAATAAAATGTAAATCTAAAACTTCAGATTACTTGTTACTATTTTCATTCCTTTACCATTCCTTTACTTCTACATTGTCTGCTCACCGACTCAGTTCGAGGAGGCTATCAGTAACAAGCATTCTTCCAAGCGAGAGGGTGACAAAACACAGTGGAATTTTATCTTCCCCGCATTAATTGTGTTATGTAGTAGAGATATCTTCATTTTTGTTTTCTATATATACACCGAAATAATAAGCATGATTTTGTTTTCAAACTTTCTTCAGAATTAAAGACAAATAAAAAAACATGAATATGCGCGAAGATGCATAAATACTTCGGGTGTATTTTCTTTTTTGTTTTGTATTTTTTCTCAGAAAATATGAAACCTTGCCTACCTGACTCGCTCTGTCTGTTTTATTATTCACTAACAATCAAATGACTCTCAGACATCAAAGCACGTGTTTGCCTGACAAATTAAATTACTTTCAACGACTGACTATCCTCTTAATCAATTTTTTCAAACAACTGACAATCCTCTTAATCAAATATTATATTCGCATGGTCGCTGATTACGATGGTAATTAGTAGGCTGACCCATTGTGCCACAGTATTCAAGGTTTTTCCGGGTAAAAACTGTCATTCCCCCTCCCCCTCTCTCTCTCTCTCTCTTTCTTTCTAGGTTTTGCTCCAACACGTGACTATGAATAATGTGAGTGAGAGGTATTAGCAGGCATGAAGGATATAGGATGGAAATGATCGGTGGATTATTCTGAGCCTTTTACTAAATTGAAAAGTTACATTTACCGTACCTGTACTTACATTACAATAACTAACCTGTATTGCTCTGGTGTAATATTAATTATCCATGTATAGATTACTGGAGGAGTCGCCATTGCATAGAGAGAGAGAGAGAGGGGGGGGGGGGGGGTTGTAGAAAGAGAACCAGATATAAATGCAGGTTTGTATAGACAGAAAGACAGCAAGCATGTATATGGAGAAAGTGAGAGAGAGAGAGAGAAAGAGAGAGAGAGAGAGAAAGAGAGGAAGAAAGAGAGAAAGAAAGAGAGAGGCGGAGAGAGGGGGAGAGAGAGAGAGAGAGAGAGAGGGGGGGGGGAGCAAGGGGTGACTAAAAGCTATCCATTTTAGAAGAACAACAAATTCAAATTTGTATAACAATAATTGTGTGAATGTCGATTTGCGAAAAAAAACTTGATATATACTTCAACAGGACTAATTTAACATCTACCGTAGATGCCAATTAACCATTCACTCTGAAACGTCATTATGCAGGCAGTGAATTGTGCTACATCCTTTGTCATTTTAGTCAACGTCTGATAGCATTTCACACAAACGCATGCCGGGATAATTTTCACATCTTACACAAATTTACACAAATGCTTTATTATATCCAGAATTCACGCAAACACAGATAAGATGCTGGCCAAGGTCTAACCAGTAAGGAGTAAAGGTATATTAATTTATGCCTCCTCCTAAAATGTCTGCGTTTTTTTCTCAGCTTACCGTTTTTACGTTGCATTTATAGACCTTAATTGCGGCAGATTAGCCTTGTGCTAAGCAACTCTTCTTTTATGTAAGTATGATTGCGTAGTCGTTACCCCCTTCTCTGTCTGTTGTAACTATGGTAACGGGCAATTACGTCGCTGAAAAGCCCTTGCAAGGAGGAGAGGAAGGTTTGTCAAAACACCGAAACATAATATAAATTTTGTTATAAAAGCCTACGACTGTGTGTGTGACATTAATATTTTACTGTTGCCAATGTTGTTTTGTGAGGTGCAGGAAGATTGTATAATATAATCTAATGTCACCTTGTTGTGACGTAACGTTAGAGTGTTTGGTTGCGATTGGATTATAACTTTAACTGTTTAGGGTTAGGATTAGGGTTAGGTATAGTGTACTGTTAGATCTAGGGTAGAAGTTGGAAATCCAATTCGTAATAGAAATCAAAATGATGACGTAAAATAATGATGATAATACCGTTGTTGCATCGCACATAATCACTTGAGGTTGTCGTGGAAGGTGATTCATTCTCTTGACTCTCAATCCAAGGGTTGTGGTTTCGATCCTCGACACGTCACCAATGTCATGTGGAAAATTCATTAATCTACATTCGCCACTCCATACCCAGGAGAGAAATGGGGACATGGTGGGGTGACGAAAGCCTTTGTGATAAACATTTCCATATGCCCTCACGGTGACCATATGGTAGAAATACTACCCCACTCCCAGGCACGCAAGGGAGTAGAGCATAAACTGTATGTCGTAGAATGCATCAATGTGCTTTACCCTCCTCTCCTGCCTGTACCTCACCCGCCTCCATGCACCGGTCGGTTACAGCCCACATTGGATGATTCGCTCTTCATCTCAAAGTGAAAGTATATTTCAACATCCAGACATTGACACCACCTGAATAAATATCAATATTGACGAACCTTTCCCAGCTCGGTGCTAGTCCTGTTCCAATTACATTATTGCATGGTTTCCATTATAACTTAACCAGTGACGGAGAGAAAGAAAGAGAGAGAGAGAGAGAGAGAGAAATGAGGAGGAGATCATAGTGTGGGAGAGGTAGAGAATGAGAGAGAGAGAGAGAGAGAGACCGGGAGAGGGACAGATGGAGTGAAAGAAATTAAGAGGGGAAGAGTTTAGTTTCAAGGTTTAATTGCGATTTCTTTTCAGCCTGCTTCCATTTCCCACCGATTTTTTTCTTCAACTGTCAATTCAATTAATCCTCGCGAATCCATTTTTTTGCGAACAATGCTGTTGCTATGGATACTGAAACACGATGAGAAATTTGGAAATTCAATACTGATTTCGACACTCTGAAATTGAAATCTTTTAGTCGAGCTAGTAAACTGTACGAAAATTATTTTGTTTCAGCTCATATCTTTCTTTATAAGACCGTATCCTATCAATGAAACTTTCCTGTTGGAAAAAGTATGTAGGAAAATAAGATATGTTAAATAGGTATACGGTATAAGTATTATCATAAGTAAAAGTATATCTAAAAGAACAAGACTATAGGAACAAGAACAAGTACAAGTACAAGTGTGTCAGTGTTATGTGTGCGTGCTGGTGCGTGTGTGTGTGTGTGTGTTTTCTTGGCTGTGCGCAGTGGCACGGACGGTGACAAGTCTCCTCCTGATTAGGACATGGGGGGGGGGGGGGGGGAGGGGGGGGGGGGTGTAAAAACAAAAATTGCATTGTTTTATTTCCTTGCAAAACTATTATTGCTATTTTTGAAATCCTCTCCCTGAAAACACCATCTTCGACTTGCAGCAGATAGGGGACTGGGGAGATCGCGTTATTGGGAAGATGGATTTTTAAACAGTATTGCGGACTAGGGTCGGTAGTGCACCCCTATAAATCCGCCAATGTCAATATATATAAATCACGTTCATGCACGTGTATAAGATAATGGCTTTTGTCGGTGCGTTACTATCAATATCCCTTTACCATTTTTAGTCTGAAATGGCTTATTCTCGAGTATTTGTATGTCGTAACAGAATGCAGACGCTATAAGAAGTTTCACATTTCATAAAAATACAATTTACGCAGAACCTGTATTGAAATGCGGGTTTTATCACATACGACAGCATGTTATTTTATCGTTCATCTTCGATTTATCTGATATTGGTTATGGGGGGAATTCGGTATCAGATTGTGCACCTGTCTCTGTCGGTACAATCGTCTGTCTTGAAGCTAGGCAGCTGTTCGACTAAACATCCCAAGCCCTTTCAGGTGAATAAAGGAAATAGCGTACAGAGTTAGGGGTAGTATGCTAGATCGTGTGAGCCAACACGTAACTCTGTATATGAGCTTAATCTTTGTCTCTCGGTCTTGGTCTCATTTTCAAATTAGTTGGACCCATTAAAAGGATAACAAGTGGTGTATGTCATTTACAATTCATTGGTTGTGTCATCTAATTGGATTCAAGTGTGTCTAAATATTCTCACCATTAAAATAACTGCTTTCCAGTCGGCAAAAGTTTTCTTTTCGTATTTTTTTCTTCTCACAGTTATATATTCAGAATTAGAAATTTACTACACACGCACATTTCTCGCATAGCATCCATAATTAATTTACTTAATCTCATTAATTTCATCACGGCAAGGCTCGCTCCAGCTTGAGGACTATTATTGAATCAGTCTGTGAGACTGCATTGGCATTTTCAAATTATAAAACACGCAACAAACAAGTACTAAAAAAAGCCTCACAGTTTTATTTGTTTAATTGTTCTTTATTAGCATTTATTTTCATGTTCGTATAATACATAGTTTTCGATTTGAACAATGAACTTTTAAGAATATTAGGCTTGTGATAAACAAGTTATCCAATAAACTCTTATACTACTTTTACTACTACTGTTTCTTTTTATGACATTTTCTTTGCAAAAGATAATACTATTAATTAAACATGACGGAAAATTAATTGAGCATGTATTCTATTTCATTATTATTGACTTTACTTGGGGAGGAAGGGTTTGGGCATTGGGGTAAATCACAAAGGTATTGACCGCTACTAAAGAGTAAAAGTATCAACGCTCGCTCCATATTTGCTGTTTAATTGAAAGCGAAGTTTGCGTGTCCGACAGGAATATAAATTGCTTTTTGATAAGTCGGACCTGTTAGCCCGGGTCCCTTGCCGTATGAAAGTGGAGAATGCCCCCTCGGCTACTGAATTAATTCATCTCTTTTTCTAACAATGTTGGTGTAATCTGTTTTCCATAACCATCTTCCGTGTTCCAAAGCGATGCATTCCGACGCAGCCCATACCCTTCCCCATCAGGCCCGTGGCGCTCCGCAGGTCGGGGGAATACTAAATGGAGAAGCCCAGAGGCTGTTCTATTTGGTGGAATAGTGTACCTGGGTAAATCAAGAGGAAACAGTTTAAAATATTCATCTCTTGAGGGTAACTCGAAACGCACCCAGCTCGCAATGCCTAAACCTTGCGGTATTGCATACAGACCACGGAGGAGAGGTATCTATCTATCTCGAGTCGTTAACCCCATTCCGGTCCCGTGGTCGGAAGAGGAGTTCCTGTTGAAGAGGTGGTCACTTTCAAATTACCGAAATATGATCTCGTGCATTGTGAAAGATGATATGGAAAGGAATGAATTTGTATTTGTGTTAATGCTCTTCACAAAATGTGTCAAACGCATCTATGAATGATATCTATGATTTCCTTTAGTAATGAATTTAATATAATGCCTTAGCCATTCTGCTCTCCGTTATCTCTGCTTCACATTCTTTGTAAACGCAAATTATGTGTCGCTCCCATGCATCTGAAACTGATTATTATTATTTGTTAATAATGAGTGCAAGAGAATAAATAAATGAGAAAGCGAGAATAATAGAAAAGAGATTCAGGTGACACAAATACAAAAATACATGTACAAATTAATGTGTTAAACAACAGAGCAGATATCAGTAAAAAGGCTAAGTTGATATAGAGGAAACAAGAGAGAGAGAGAGAGAGAGAGAGAGAAAGAGAGAGAGAGAGAGAGAGGAGGGGGTCGGATAAATTTTCTCTCTCTCTAAGTTCTATCCTAGATTTAAGCTCTCTGTGGAATGATTATTTTCCACATGTTAATTCTATATTTTCCAAAAGAGTTTAGATGGCTGTCGAATGATATTAGTTTTGACCTAAGAATTTTATGGTTTAGAGTGCACATTCACGCGTATTCTTCTCATTTTGTTCAGACAAAATCAAATGAGCTCTTAAAGATTAAAAACAAAACATCAATAAAACAAATCAGTTCGAAAAATGTCGGTTACTGAAGAAGACAAAACATTCAACAACCATTCGTGGGTGATGTCCTTTTTTTGTTCTGTCTATTGTCGGTCCGGTGTCGATCTCCTCAGTAGGACTTGTTTTGGGCCATATATATATCATGTAGGCATATGTTTTTGTAATGAAAACTTTATAGGAATAATTATATTGTTAAAAAAAGCTTTCTTTGGGCAAGTGTAAGAAATGACGGATATATAGAGTTGAATTTGTTTCGTGGCGCGTTTATTTCCATACCCACTCGCGACAAACACCTGCATAATCAAGAGGATATAAAACATTTATATCTAACTCAGATGTAGGCGTAGGAGGGAACCTGTAAATCGTGAATTATGCAGTTGAAAATCTAAACCTCCGATCTGTTAAGTTTCTCGTTCCTTGCCCTAGAACATTAATGATTCATTCCATGTATCATGTACAAAGATAGAAATAAAACCCAGCCTTAGACTGTAAGAAGTTCTCGGATACCACTCGCTTGCATGGGTAATTTTTTTGTTGCTTCGACCTTGAGTCTGTCCTATATTATATTAAAGCAAGGTATTCATATACAGAATAATTTTAAAAAAATCAATTAAAAAAAAAATCATTGACACCAAAATACAAAATCAATAAAGAGCTGCTCACTCTTTCGGCAACTAAGCCAAATTAACTTATGGTAAATGCTGTGGCGAAGATGTGCGAAATACGAAAGAGGTTTTTAAGCGTAAGATATTCTGTAGAAAAAAAAGCTAGTGTAGTGTATATATATGACGTTGCAAGGTTAAGACGTGCAATTTCTTAAACCTCTTTCTTTAGATTCGGTCTTGAATGCATTTCTTTGGAGCCCATTATTTGTATCACCGGTTCCCTCATCGCACGCCTCCTACGGCTATAGCCGCAAGATTGCAGAGTTTAACAAGAATTACCGAGCCATCAATATCATGACTATACACTCAAAAAAAAAAGTGCTAAATTTAGCACTTAAAGATTCAATTTTAGCACTTTTTAGGAGCTCGCATAGTGACTGCACTCGAAGTGCTGAGTTAGCACTTGCACCCAGGCTACTTTGCTAGCACCCAAAGGAGCTGACTGTTGTGCACTTAAAGTGCCAAGTTTTGCTCTCTTTTGGGTGCTAGCAGAATAGCCCTTGTGCAAGTGCTAACTCAGCACTTCGAGTGCAGTCACTATACGAGCTCCTAAAAACTGCTAAAATTGAATCTTCAAGTGCTAAATTTAGCACCTTTTTGAGTGTACGAGCTCCTAAAAAGTGCTACCTGAACTTGGTTTATTTGATTGCTTACCTCGCTTTGACCCCTTTGACTGCTGCTATATGCAGGATAAGAAGCTCCGCTTGGCTGGGCATCCTGGCCCTGGCCCCCGACCGGGCACGTACCCGCGCAGCTAGCCTAGCGAACCGCAGGCCGGTCCATCGAGCCAGTGCAGCAAACTTGCACGCGAGGAACAAGTCTGGACAAATCTGGATCCCAGCGATTATACTAACCGACCAATCAGATCAGGTTATGCAGTCAGCACTCGATGTTATTTAAAGTGCTGCATATATAGCACTCGTTTTCTGCACTCATATATTCAGCACGTTTCGGTTTCCTTGTTAAAGTTAACCCGTCAAGTGCTGATTTTGGCACTTCAAGTGTAGAATCTCACTCAGCACCCAACATTTAGCACCTCAGTTTTTTGTGTGTAGGGCATTCTAGAGGAAGTGGTATGGTATGGCGCAAATGGTCTGCGATGATCATCTTCAAGTCCTTGAGATTCCCTCTTTCTCCATTCCATCGACCCTACCAGGCTGCTTGGATATCCCGCTCTTGAGACGATGTTAATCCCCAGTACGAGGTGCCATTGCTTAAAAAAGGCTTGTTCCACGTGACTAAGAACGCCTGAGAGAAAGGTCAAAGCGCGGGAAATTTGTTGGCAAGGAGGGCTCAGAAAAGCGCGGGAAAATCTTGTTCGATGAAATGAGTTTAGCAGGATTGCACTATCTATATGAGATATGAACTTATTGACGAATAGAATGTCCTTTGATACTGTCTGGGTAAGAGTCTTCCAGAACGGTGTCTGGGCCCGTTTTAGTGTCAGCAGCATCATCACTACCATCATAATCACATAATCATCAGTATCAATTTCATCACCAGTATCACCATCACCATCGTCATCATCATCATCATCATTATTGTCACCAATCATCATAATCATCACTATCACCATTTATGATCATCATCATCACCACCATCATTACTATCACCAATATCTACATGGCTGTCATTGACACTATGATTATCATTATTATCATCATAGTCATCATAATCAATACGTCATCATTATTACCATCATCACCGACGTCATCATCATAATCATCGACATCATCATCATCATCGCCGTTATATGATTACCACCACCACCATCATCATCATCACCATTGTCATCATCATCATCATTACCACAACCTTCATCATCATCACTTTCATCACCATAATGTTTCATCAAAACCATTGCAATATAAATAATAGACAGCAGTGAGGGCATTAGTAAGAACTACCCATACAAGGTACATTTGGAACAGTCTAGCCGAGTGTGTTTGGACTGTTTTGAAGGTACCGAGAAAAATGATGTGTATTATTTGTTTTATAAGATTATGTTATATTTGTTTTATAACATGACTTTGATAATGGCCAGTCATTACCATTGGATAATGACCGGTCATTATCCAAATTACGCGTTAGGCAAGATAAATGCCTGGTCACGTGTACGCTCTCAACCAATCATTTGATTAGGCTCCACGTCATCATCTTATAAAATGCGATTATTATATATTATACTTACCTCTCGCACTACAACTGATCAGACAAAGTTATTGCATGATTGTATTGCCTGTATAGCCCCTTGCTACTACACATTCTCGATCGACAATGCATCGAAAGAGCATTTTGCTGATCTTGGGAATGAGACGGGTAACATGGCGATGGTAACGATGCTACTATCACCATGGCAACAATGCCAGATATAATTCAATATGTTGTTGACAGTCACCGATGAAGAATAATCTATTTTTATCCACTGAGATTCATCTTTTTATCCACCCACTTTCCTGTTTATCTGATCGCGTATTTCAAATTCCATCTGTATTTTATATGCCTTAACCTTGACGATAAAAAAAACAGCTTCGCATGTTTTTCATTTAAAGACCGTATAGCAAGCCATCCTCTTTTCACCCTTCAAAACGGTCTCCTTTATACAGGTTTTAACCTATCATAAAATGTTGAGGATATAAAGGGGGGTATTAGTATCATTTATTGCATTGTAAATTTTCAGAACATTTTTAAATCTCGGTTGATTCAGTCTCATATTTTAGATTGTACAGCTTTTCACAAATACACGGTATACAAACATTTATTCTATTGCCACGGACCAGAACGAAAAGCGAGTATAGGCCTAGTACATCCTGGCAATTCATTTCCGTTTATTATTCACTGAGAAGTCTGAGCTAAAAGCTGAGTGAAATATGGAGTTGCCTGGTGATGCATGTAAGGTGAAAGTGTGAATCATAAGCAAGATTGTGAGGTCCCATCTGTACTGTAATTGCATTGTTACGTCATACATGTCACACCGTCTGTCAGGCCAGGGTTATGGCGACCAAGCCTGTGAACTGTTTCCCTTGAAATATGAAATTGATTTTCACTCTTACATATCAGTTGAACTAGGTTAATGATATATGATTATTTTGCAAACGAGTATTCGTTTGTGCCACGTCTAATATTGCTGTGTTATATCTTTCTAAATGTACGATGGAATAACTGTTCTGTATATAAACGTTATGTTTTTTATCTAAATATGTTCATGTTTATTCAGGGCCCCATGGATGACTACTACTTATTGGTGAATGGGCTACCCTAACAAAATATTCGAAATTAAAAAAAAGGAATAAATAACATAACAACTACCGTGACATGCATACGAGAGATAGACTATATCCTTAGACACAAATTTGAGATAATACAAAGGCGGGAGATAAGGTTCATTTTAAAATTTAAACCGATTCATAGCTTCGTACCCGATCATTGTTAAGCGATATCCTTAATATGAAATCATCCGTTCTTTTGTGACACAAAAAATTCCATTGAAGGGATAGACGAGGTTTTGTTTAAGACCGCAAATGCCTTCAAAGTGCATGGATATATCTCTTATTCTTATTTATGACATTTCTAGTGTCTTTTTAGAACCTGAAATTGCTATGAAGGTAATTTTAGACCCCAAAATGTGTGTATTTAGATTGAATACGATCATTCCAATTCAGCTCCACTTTCAAAAAAATACGGTGACCGTTAATTAATTGATAAATTAATAATAACAATACACGGGCCTCCTGGTTGTGCGTATTATAACTAACACGAAAAAGCCAACAAAAAAGCCAGTATTGGCATTAGCTGTAATAAAACGGCTGGTTCAAAATTACCGAATATTTGTGGGGCACTACACATATTAGATAAGGTTATATTTAACCGATTTTGATCAAACAAAGATGATTTTGTCATTTGAATTGTATATTCTTTCAAATTTGACACTCATTTTTTCATTACCTCACAAAAATGATTTTGTGTAGCGCCCTCTGCAACAAAACTCAACTATCCCTTTATTGCTTATCTGAACTAGTTTATAGGAGGGATTAGATCACCATACAAGGTCACTGGACAGATGGTTATCTCATCAACTCGGCTCTCAATTAACATAAGAAGAAGATAATCATGGGGGACCAATGGTCACCGATTAAACATTGTTCTCTACATAGAGGGAGCAAGTAGCTACAAGTAGGATAGTGTGGCTTTAACATGATGAAAGAAAGTTTTTTTCCCTTGTATTGTGCACCGGGCCTTACAAGCAATTAATGTTTGCAGCAGGCTCTAGCACCGAACCCATCACAATTCCCAATCATTACCATTCATAGGAAGTACCTTCGTAATTATAGCATCACCTATTTCAAGATGATGATGGAACACGGTTATCTCCTCATTTTCTTCCAGTCCTACTTTTAAACGAGCACGTCTCAAATATCTCCTCTGGAATTACTCTGAGGGATCAAACTCATTTTTCTCTTTACGTGACCTCCATTCGCCATTTACCGTTTAAGCTAGGTGTACAATTTTTCAATGATGGTTGCAATTTCATAACGATTCGCTTGAAAATGTACCATGACCCGAATTATGCCCCGTTAATGACAGAGAATCAAATATCAGATGTGATTCAATATAGTTTGCAAATAGAATATGGTCACTTCTTCGATAGAATCAGATTTTCAATATGTTGTAAGGGTTGTTTTTACATCCGGTGTTCTGTAGCTTTTTTTGTTAAGAGATTGCTTTTAAATCCAATAGCACTTCAGTCAGTCGTGAAATGTAGATGGCATTACGCAAATATTTTTAGACAGTGCTTTGTAAGTTCTATTTGGCAGAGCCTTCTTCGCTATGCACTGCCATGAACAATATTTAGAGAGCAGGAGCGTCGAAACTGAAAAATTGAATTTCTTTAAGTGCACCAAGCGCCACTAATCTAAACCATTTCGGAAATTGATCCGAAAATGTATTTGCCATGTAATCATTTTCTTGAAGACTAACACACAATCCTGTGATTTAATGTCCTTACCAGTAGTGGGGGGGGGGGGGGAGGGGGGGGAGGGGTGGGCGAATCGCTCGCCCCTCTCGTTTAGCCTCCAAAAAAAAATAGGCAAAAGAGAACAAGAGAGAGCGATGGAAGAAAGGATAACAGAAATAGATAAGAAGGTGAAAGAGAAGAAGAGAAAAGAAGAGAGAGAGAGAGAGAGAAAAGGAAACAATGAAAGGAAGAAGAAGAAGAAGTAGAAACTTGCTTCCCTAAGTATTCGGGTCGACAACGTATTGGATGGGATGGAAACATCACCCATCGCTAGCTACGCATAGCATGCATAATGTAGATATATTCTCTCTCAATTTGAACTGGTCTATTCCAAAGTGGGAATAATCGTCAGAATGACGATTATATAGAAGAGGAGTTGTATCACATTGATGGCTTTCAAGTTAATTATAAATAAAAATAATAAACGACAAGGATAAAACTTACTGATAAATGAGAAATCAGTGTCTCTTCTCTCTGTCTGTGTCTTTGTCTTTTTTCCTTCTTTTTTTTACTTTATCCATCTACGTATTTCTGCGTCCTTTGTTACGTCACAATGTATCTCATGTACGGACTGAAAAGTTTTCAAATGTTTTTCTCATTTGATTTTCACCATTTGCTACCTTTTTTTTCTGTATCTACGGTACACTCACAGAAATCTTTAATCTTCCTAAACATGCGCTGTCCTTTGTAGCAGGGTGACGCTTTTTGCTGCGTGCATTTATATAAATGAACACTTGCACTATGTAGTCGCCCCCTCCAATCTCTTTCCTTGCGAGTTATTCCTCTTAACGCCTCCAGGAACTATCACAAACGACTCCAAGGTTCTCCCTTGCATGTCAAGGAGTCCTTCTGAAAGTGCATCTTACTCCTGAATTACGTTCGCTTGACCAGTCGGCCATGAAATATTGAGATTTTTTTATAACTCGGGATGCCTTTTATGCGGAGAGAGAGAGACATTAAGAGATGGACCGATGCATGCGTGAAAGAAACCTTGTAACGGAGTTTGGTCACATTAAGAATTTATAGGAGAATGGGGATTCAATATTTTCAGAGGTCGTCAATGATTAGAAATGTATTGCATAAGGAAAAGGAAAAACAAAGTTAGGTGATGAAATGTGATTTTGAGGGAGAGGGTGAGAGAGAGAGAGAGAGAGGTGGAGACAGACAGACAGACAGAGAGAAGGGTTGCTAGGGATTGCGGGCAATCGAAGAAAGATGGGAAGATGGGATGTGTAACAGAAAGAGAGGAGACGGGACATAGAGAGAGAGAGAGAGAGAGAGAGGTAGAGACAGACAGACAGACAGAGAGATGGGTTGCTAGGGAGTGCCGGCAATCGAAGAAAGAGGGGAAGATGGGATATGTAACAGAATGAGAGGAGACGGGACAGAGAGAGAGAGAGAGAGAGAGAGAGGGGGAGAAGGGGTGGTTAGTAACATGATTAAAGTATGGGAACTGTCTCAGATTCAAGAGTAATCAATTTAAAAAGAAGAGGATGCACACAGAGAAGAGAGAGAGAGTGAGAGAGGGAGAGAGAGAACATATTGTATTGCTCATGCTTTTCATAATTTTTATTCCGCACAGACAAAGACTAAAACTAATCACACGTGATATTTTTGTTATGGATTATAAAAAAGAGTTTACACAAGGGAATGAAGAGATGCATAAATATTCATGAAAATGGGAGGAGAAAATCGGATTTAACCTTTGTGTTCTCTTGAGGCACGCAGGGGGAATGCCATGAAAATCCCACAATCTATAAGTGGTCGATGAAATCTATTCAGAAGAGAATTGGATTGAATATACCACATTATGTCATCAAATTCATCGGGCCCGTTAAAATACGATACAAAAAATACATGAGATTAGAATTTCTGCTTTATTTTTTAAAAATTTGCGAACCATCTGTTTATGACCCCGATATTAACATTGTCAGCGCGCTGTCCATATTCAAATTGATGCTAAAAGGCAGGGAAAGGATGAATGGTATATCGTTATAAAACTTAAAATAAATTCATATACACAATTTATAATTTGTTTATTGAATTTATTAAATGTATTCATTCATCTGTCATGCAAAAGAATCTCTTTTCCATTATCATGTCAAAACAAAGAAGACTGTAATGACAAATATACATCATATGATCACTTAAGAGAAGAAAATACAAGATGTTTTATGGAAGTTACAAAACTAATGTGTATTCAACAAAATTATACAGGTAGAGGAAATTCATCTCATTAACTAATGTTATTAAACACATACACACGCACATATATTATATATTCATAATGATGAGTCAAGACTCTGGTGTGCAATGCATTTCAGCCAATCAATGTTTTACGTCATAGCTCGAATTGTCGACATATCCTTACGTCTTCCTCGGGAGCAAAATTTTATTTGGGCTCAATTGCATTACACACCAGGGTCTTGACTTAATGTATCATACCTGTCTCATACAAGTTGTTATGTGAACACACATACATAATTGTTTGTTTCCATGATTTATCTCCATCTCTATCCTGATTACATTAGCGTTTACAGGCATCAAGAGAAAAATAACCTGCTCCATATCCATCAGTGTCTTAAATATCAGCCTGTTCCTTCTTTTTACTTTATTTTTCTGCGTAGGCTATTGTTGGATGAAGTACCTGTGGGACATTCATTGGCAGTCCATTAGGGCATGTTGCTGCTACTTTCGAAAATTGGACAACTTTCTTTCGTGAGCATTTCCCTACGGGAGGAACGCGATCGAAACGGCAGGCTTCCATTGCTAAAATAAATCATCACCTGCTGATTGCGTGTAGTATTATCTGGTTATTTGTAAAAGTGGCCTTGTTTACAAAATGCGCCTTGATACAGATCAAAAGAACGAATAATATGTCAGTGGAAACCTGATTCGATACATCGTCTGTCATCTCTTTTGCTCACATGTAATTGCCTGTGAAGCCTACTATACCCCTTTCTCATACGACTTTGGAACCGAAAGGTTTATTGTGGCAGTGAAAATTCAACTTGAAGCCAATAAATCGGATTAGAAACTTAATATCAGCCTAAAAACCAAAGGCGCCCTACAATAGCTAAGAATGCACTATAAATTATTGTTTAGGTTATCGTGTGTCGAACTCGCATCTCACGTCTGCACCCAAAATTGCAATATTGCGTTTGGTTGGTTATCAAATAAGCCTCTGTGTGTTATGTAGCTATTATTTTGTGGCAGTATCAGGTTTTGCAGTGTAATGGTTTCAGCCTTCGGGATGAATATGATCAAACTATATTTACTACCTGTGGATATCCTTTGGCTTTGTGGATTATCTCTTTCTCGCGTGAAGGAAAGACGATGCTTATGTAAGAATGACTGGCATATGCAGGCTTTTTCTATTATATATCATTGAAGGCTTCAGGAAGAATAACCGAGGTAGAAACGTCCGACACCTAGGCTAAGGTGATATTTAATACCTGTTTTCGACTCTCCTCCTTGTTAAAGGTAAAGACTGCAGTTCTGGTCATGCGATCGCATTGCGAAAGAAACGTTGTGGAATCGATCAGAAAAGGTTGATCATCTAATAGCATACAAGTATTGGTGTGTACTGAAAGATGTATATGGGACTACGCGACACGTGCACGATATCTATCAGGTCCAAATAGATATAATCATTACTCAAATATATCAATTAGTAGGCGGTTTCCCGGCAAAATTGGTATCATCACGTATTAGTCAAAACATATTATTTCACATGATTGGTAATAAGAGCTTCCATTTCATTTTTTGAGAGGGGGGGGGGGGGGCGTTTCCAAAACTGGTCTATACCTTTAAGCTAAGCACGAGAGGTCAGTGGTGAGCGCAGTGGTCTAAGCGTCTCTGGGTCAACAACACTGGTTGATTATGCATGCGACTTGTTGGTATACTGGTACGCCACAACCTTTGACCACAACGTCAAAATGTTAAGGGCACACAGCAAACGTGGTGCGTTTGATGTAGAGTCATTGCGGAGGTTTGTTCAGTCGTTTGTTTTGTAGGAAATGGGAGAGAGCAAAATGTTAACGTCATGTTAAACAAGGATGTCAGTTTTCAGCCTGTTGCATGAATTCGGGCTCTGAAACCTCCCCATGCATTTCAGGCAAATGTGGCTTTATAATGTACAGCACATTATGGGCCTTCCAGGTGTTGCATGGGTCTCTTTTCAGGCGCTTCAGATAAAACCATCTGGTATCTCTCATCTTATTCCTGATACCCCTTTCACACAAAGGAAACCACCACCAGACACCAGAACGACAACCTACCAAACAAACATCCTGAATGGTCAAAAAGTGACACAAAACCTGTACATTTTCATCACCCATTAACAATTTTTGCTTTATACGTCAACCGGCTGATAACACCACAACCGAAATGCATGTATTTTCGGCCATGTCAACAACAACAAAATAGACTAGGAGACAGAGTTCCTATAGGCAAACTCAATTAACAAATGCATCTATGCCAATATTCCAATCTATAACAAAATGGAAATTATATTTACTCATGTCTGCGATGTAGATTATTGTCCGACTAGTACTATCAAAACACCCAAGGGAAACAGAAAAAATGTTCACTGTAGACAGATGGCCTTTCTATACAGGTTCTACACACTATGAACATGACTGACAAAGAAAGCGGACAAAATATACGGTTCCTCAGGTACACAAAGGAACATCCCTTCACTGCTATTATGTAAAAATGCGTAGAACAGGTGTCACATGCATATTCACCTTTTTACATAATAGCAGTGAAGGGATGTTCCTTTGTCTACCTGAGGAACTGTATATTTTGTCCGCTTTCTTTGTCTGTCATGTTCATAGTGACAACACACATTTCTCCTCTTGGGAGACATAATGCATGGCCATTATAGACAGGTGGGCTTTACAGAGAGGTGGCCACTAACACATGTTTTACCGTAGGCCCTATCAGCTTTCCTACTCCATGAACTGATGAACGAGGGACATCGCTTTTATTGACGTGTCATACTTTCCAGGCAACGAATACGATATGAAGCGTAAAATTGATCCGATGCCTAGCAACCACTAGCGAATACGAAGGGGGACCGGTGCGACCAGTCTGCCCCCTGAAAGAAAGACAAATAATTAAAATGAAAAAGACTAAATGTGCACCAAATTGAACGATTATAAACATCGAAATGCCCCAAGCTCTCACATTTGGAGGGAAACCGCCCCTCCCACACCCCCTTGACGCGAAACCCCCTGATACGCCACTGCTAACAACGGGTGATTGATGGTGAGAAAGAAAAGTGATACCTCAACACAAGAGAATGCACATCCTCTGAATACATTAACACCTTTCCGTGACCCCCTGGGGCGTTGAACTCCCCCTCCCCATTTTTATACCCGACCCAATGGAGAGGTCTTGAATAGGGTACCATTTTGGCTATGTCGGATCAACGTACTTTTAGTCTGGTGGTAGGTTCGACGATGTATTGTTTTATTCCCGTATTTCTTCCTCGGCTTCTGTAGGAAGCTCTCTGTCTATATAAATTGAACTGCACGTTTACTGCTGACCCCCCCCCCCCCCCTCATCAAACCAGTGGAGAAAATACGCAATGTGCCATAAAGTACTGTTTATTTGACACTCACTTTGTATAATGCTCTCTCAAGACCAGTCGCTGACGCAGTCCTATATATACGTCAGCAAATAAATGCCTCGTGTCCTTCCCCAATACCCTTAGGTGCCACTCTTGGGTGCCACCGAAGCCGCATGCAAGTCCTACTGATGTTTGTATGTAAACTCATCTTTAACTCAAGTCATGCTAATGAGCAATTTAAAGTAAAGTAGGGTATAGCATCAACATCTTTCTCCATCTCTTTCATTAAAAAGGCGGTCACGTATTAACATAATTCGTTCTCTTGACGGCTGTAGCTAAACGAATTGGACTAAGAAGGGCGTGTAATTAGCATGGGAATCATGCTCATCCATGTTAGATACGGGAAGATTTATCGCAGAAGCACTAATCTATCAAATGCACTAATCCGATCCGATACGATCTGTACTAATTGATGTCGCGACATGGACAGCGAAATGTTATAAAAGTTTGGAGGTTGGTCTTGCGTTGAAGGGTATCAATAGGGACTTTTAGATTTGCACAACGACAATGTGGATTGCTACGGTCGACGTCCTTTTAATACACTGCCTTGAATGGACGTCACACGTATCAGTCCACGCAAATCTAAAAGTCCCTAATGTCCACTTTTGTGAACTTGTAAGTTCTTTCCCGTCTTGTTGGTCATGTTGGTGTAGTAGCATTTCCAGTTGTGATTTAACGATAAAATTGACGAAATACTGGTCCTACGATTACATTGTGAACTAAACTGTCTATAGAATCGACTGACGTCGCTGAATATCACGTGTACTGCATATGGATTTGCGTGGAGTGTATGGGACTACACACTTATCTGGTATGAATGTTTGGTCCAAACTTTTCTGGTATTTTCTCGGCATATTTCGAATATGAGGGCGTTTGAAGAGCAGACCTTATTATAATGGACATTCATGACATTTTCTTCCAAACTGAAATGAATATAATGAGAAAAGCTCAAAAATGTTCATCTTTACCAGAACTTAACCTTCTTTTTTATGGTGTGTTGAGTATTAATTGGAATAGATAGAGTCCATGCAGTCGATCCCGGTCCGACCGTTTAAATGAACGTGAAAAAAACCTATCTAAGTGCATTAATGTATAAGCCCCTTCAACGGCTCATGTAGCTGATCAGATACATCTTCTCTTTCCGACCGAGATGGGGGGGGGGGGGGTATTGCCCCTTACCCTTTACCAATGTCTGAATGTCAAATGCATTCAAGTCAGCCACAAGCAGCGGAAGTGCCTCCAGAAAAGGTACATGTATAAGTTACCGTCCGATTCTTTCTTCTCAGCTCTTGCTCAGTGCTCGATGTGGACTATTATAAGGCGGAGGTGCCGTGCTGGCTGTAAGGTGAGGGATGCCGGCGTGCATGTGAAGTGATCATTGAATCAATCACTGTAAGAAAAGCTCGACGTGACTTGATTTCACAATCCCGCAAATGTATGGTCGGTGGGGAAGTTGATCGTAGTTGATAGGAGTAGGAGGATTTATCTTCTGCCTGATTACATCTTTGAGATGCGATATAATGTGTGATAAATTGTTAAAGGTATAGTTCAAAATGCTAGCTCAAAGGTTGAGGGGAAATGAAAGTACACGATTGTTCATAAAGTTGCAATAAATGTTGTTATGAGATGATTGCGACAGTTTATTCTAGATAGATATTATTGATATCCCCTCAGAACTTTATTAATAAATCAGGTAAAGAGTCATAGAGATTGATCAATAAAGTTCTGAGAATATATCATAATCATTCCAAATTGAATATGAAACCGAACTGTCACAAGTCATGTTGTGTTGTGGCGTGCGCCTGTATATCCAGCTAACAGGGGAAGTTGCAAACTGATTCAGCTGAGGACGCAGGTTCGAAACTGAGTCACGTCTTTCGGATGGTGACAATAGGGACTTTTAGATTGAGTGGACGAGAACACGACGAACGCCGACTGATCATGCGTGTGAACGTACTCAACTGCTCATGTTGACTACAATTAGAAATCTTTTAGATTGCACTCGACGATATACATACATGCAGATGACAAAGAAAGAGGACAAAATATACAGTTCCTCATTCTACCCTCAACAATAGGCCATTTTCGTAATGTAACCAAATTGAATGCATAAGTGTTTGTGAAGTGCCTCAATACAAATTATTTCATTCACCTGTTAGGAATAATAGTATTTCAATAGTCAGAATACAACTGCATATATTAAGTGTTGCTAGGTAGGTCAAGCCATCATGTTTGTCCAACCTGGCAACAACTTATGTATGCAGTTCGGATTCTGTCTGTTGAAATACTATTATTCTTATCAGGTGAATGCAATAATTTGTATTGAGGCACTTCACAAAGACTTATGCATTAAATTTGGTTACATTACGAAAATGGCCTATTGCCGTGGTAGAACATCCCTCCACTGCTATTTGTAAAAATGTGTAGAACAGGTGAATATGCATGTGACACCTGTTTTACACATTTTTACATAATAGCAGGGAAGGGATGTTCCTTTGTCTACCTGAGGAACTGTATATTTTATGCGCACGCGGCATATACTAGTACCGGTACTAGATTTAGGAAAATCAAGGTTGACGCATTCTCGATCGCCGACTGAGACGACGTGAAGCATGCGCAGTGCCTTAAAATGACGTCACACGTTGCAGTCAAAGCTGTCAACGTGCAAATCTAAAAGTCCCTATTAAAGGTCGGTCCACAGACGTAAATAATCATATCTGATACAGAAACACGTCTGTAAAATCCAATTACACACACACACACGTTTATCAATAAACTCCAAATTAAATATGAAACAGAACTGAAGAATTATGCTACTCGTTCCAAATTAACCTGTCACTTTGATCAATATCCTCTTTGATAAACACTCCAGTATATTGTGGTAGAAATATCAGGATCAAAGAAAAAATAAGCCCCGTATGCACCTGTTGTTTTTCTATGGGAGCCTGCATAATTGATGTAATTCCCCGGCAAAGTGTAGTGCCTATCACAAAATCGATACACTGACTTTCAACAAATTGAATGATGAAAACGAATATCAGAATAGTTTCAAGGGCATAATACTCCCTTCCCTTTCAGCTTAATTCTAATTAGGCTTTTTGGCCTTCCATTCAACTTCAATTGATTTTTGCGCAAATTAATATTGATTTTTTTTGTGTTGCTTGCGATCATTCACCATGACACCATTACTACAATTAAAGTTATTACGTTAATTGAAAGAGCCTATAGATATAGACGAATAAAAGAAGATTAATATATTCTTGCCTATCAAAGATGAGGATAATTTCATCCTCGAGGTTTGTGAAGAGACACGACCCAGTGATTGTTTCATTATCTGATTCAGGTTATGGTAGAATTCGGCTAAACAGGTATGAAAAAGGTTGAGTATAGCTGGAACTACTCAGCTAATACTGCTTTCATATCAAGTCTTGTCTACTTTCGAAATCAATTTGATGTCATTTCTATCTGGCATACCCGCGATTTTTCGTGATAAAAATGGAAGCTGACTTCAGACTGACTTTGTAAGATAAATCGTCCGGTGAATATGAACCGGACGATAGCTTCGTGACATATACACAACATGATCAAAATGTGATAATTCAAGAATGATTACAAGGCGGCTCATGTTTTTGTCGTCAACAGAATTTCCATCTAAATGCAAATTCTCTAATCACGCTCACCTCAATGCCAGCTAACAAGCAGGTTTGCGTGAAAACAAGAAGGTTTGTTCGAGAAAACGCAATGGGCACAGCTATAGGAAACAGTAAGAGATTGCTAACGACACGGAAAATTGTATTTATAAAAAAAAAAATTAGGCCAACGAAATGAAATGTGTCAGAGCATGGTTTTTTTAATAACATGGATCATTTGGCTGAGGGGGATATAGGGATGTAGGGAAACAGATTTCGTTCCCTATAGTTAGGCTTGGTGGTTGCAAGGCTCCAAAAGAATGTCCTCTTAATAACATGCCGCCATTTTACTTGCGTTATTATCCGGGCTAATCGAGCATTTGGCAATTTTCCCATGCCATAATTAAAAAAAAAAATGATTAAGATCTGTTCATTTTACATTCAATTATCATGTTTGCTATACCAACCTCACATGGCACTTCCAGGAGCGCACCAAACACTGACGCAGAAATGACGCCTTGCGCGAAAGGCCTTTAATGAAAAGGTGCCAAATCATACATCTTCATCAGACTGTCAACCAATTCAAAACTTGACATAAGACACATTTATTCAAAATTCTTTTTGAGGATCAACTTACTCTGATCACATTGATGTATATTTCATATGTATCTTACGTTGTTGGTTTATTCATAATTTGTTGTTTTGTTTGATAATTATGTCACTTTATATCATTAGATTTTTTTGGTCATAGCGCTTTATAAGCACCGTTTTTATGTCATTCATCATGGCAAATAAAGTCCTCGGACAATAATGTTCAGTTACTTGTTGCTATGCCACTCATACCTTGTCAATCCTTGATGTGAAAAGCAGAATGTGTTAAAAATCCTCGGGTTTATTTTGTTAAACAAATTATTGTCTCATTTTATACAATCCTCAAGGCCTCCGTTGTCTCTTTCCGCGTTTTTATTCTGATAGCGATCGTTCATCCGCAGGTTGTTGCCACCCCAGCGGAATAATTATGATAAAGGTAAAAGAAGGACATGAATAATTGCTGATGGTGATAGAACAGTTCATTGTCACACCTCGCGGGGAGTAGCAATAACAATGACTACATGAAATTTGATACGTGGTTCATGTATACAATTAATGAAGTGCGCTCTCTTCCTTTCTCTCTCTCTCTCTTTCTTTCTTTCTCTCTCTCTCTCTCTCTCTCTCTCTCTCTACCTCTCTACCCTGTGCTGCATTAATGAACTATGTTCTTTATTCAAATGAAGACGGGAGCATAGTACTCCCGTCGCCGTTGCTTCCGTCGTGTTTGCGAAAGCACTCTAATGTGATGTTGTATAATGATGGATTACGGTTAATGGAACATTTTCATATGAGCAGGAAACTCCCTGATTATGAGGAACAAGCGTAAACATAATACATTTCATGATCAAGGGCGTTTCATTTTATGATTATTAATTTGTCCAAACCTGGATCTGGAAGATATCATGAATTCTATTTTGGATATAGCAAATCACCTTCTTTTTTTTACAGAAAAGAATGAAATGTTTGTTTTACATAAATCATACCGGAAGTTTCAGCCTCAAAGATCAAACAAAAAATTACTGCGTTTTGTGAGCGCACTAACCTCTTTGGAGTTGGGGCCGGATATCAAAGATTTACCCACTAAAAATGTATTTGAGAGAAATGTCTTATAAACGTGCTTTGTGTCTATTGTTATGGATGGTTATTTCGACATAGTCCCAATAGGGGCGAACTTGTTTATATCAACGGTCATGACGTTATTTACTTCTCCCTTAATGCTTGAGGATGAGGAGTCTTTAACTTTGGAAATAAGTCCTCGATTCTTAAATAATTTCTATAAATGGGAAATTGTGTACAAAGGAAACTCGCACGCGACAAAGACGTCACAAAATACTTCCAATTCGTGAGCTTAATATATTAATGACAAATAATGTAGAAACGGTAAATTGTTATTGTTTCATATGCATTAGTCAGATTATAAACAAAATGGACGTGACATTGAGGCAATTATTCTAGATATTTCAGACAATATTTGGTTAAAAGCGATTGCTCTGAATAACAAAATAATATCGTATTTCAGGAGAAGACAATTTGAAAAGTGTTCTTGACCGTTTAACACGAATAGAATTGCCAATTGGGAGTGAATCACTTGACCAGCTTGCTTTCAGGAAATGGAAAATTGAAATTGAGAAGATTAGACACGAAAAAGACAACAATAATCAGACGAGCGGGCGGTGTGCCTTGAATTGCAATTCGGACACGGTCCTACTGATTGAAATCGCATATTGATTGGGTTAGAACAGAAGGTACAGATAATCAGATATCATGAGAACATATTATTTTCTCTCTGGTGATTCTGACGATGCTGATCGTGATAGCTGCTTAGGTTGGCCACACAAAAGTACCAAGAGGTCAGACGTCGAAGAGTACACTGCCATCATGTGGGGCAGGGGGAGGGGGGGGGGGGCACCAGCCAGTCTTACAATGAAGATAATAGGTGGGGTGTTAGAGAGTGGTCTTTATGTTTCTTTTCGCGTTAAATTTTAATTTCTCTTTATTTCTATCTCCACCCTTTCTCCCCCTTCTCTCTCTCTCTCTCTCTCTCTCTCTCTTTTTCTTCTACCTCGCTCTCTTTTAGAATCCTTTTCTACTTTTTTCATCTCACAGTTCCACCGGCGGGGTGGGGGAAAAGGAAATGCTCTTAGGGCGTGTTCTTCCTGTTTTGTTGTTTCTCCTGAGAAACTTTTCCCATGCTAACACGGTTCAGAAAGACAACTTCATTACCCGTTGCACAGACACGAGGCCTTTATCGGCAGTATTATTATTTGAAACACAGACGTTATAAAAGCAGAATTGTGGCGCGCGCAAGGCTTCACTTTAAAGGACATGAGCCTTTCGTGGGCGGAGTTTTAAATGAGAAAGTTCTCGAAGACAGCGCCCTGAAATGTTACACCAGTGAATTTCTCTTGAGTGTTTTCGTAGTATTATGTAAACGGAGATGCAGTCCATCTCTTTTATTAAAATAGAAGCATTGACAAGTGTGGAAAGCTATCGTCCACCGATGTTTTCTGAAATAAAATCCGCCATGGTCGTAAGTAAACAACACTGAAAAGGCGATCTTACCACACACTCTCTCTCTCTCTCTCTTTCTCTCCCTCTTTTTCTCCCATGAGTCCCAACAATGTGACATTTGCCGCAAGTTTATATTTTGGAGGGGGCGGTTATTCAAAGGCACCCCCACTTCGCCCCTGAGCCTGCCACGCTTGCATGGCTCATGTTGAGTTCGATGACCATCGGTCCTGCATGGTGTCGATCCAATATTAAGAAGGTGTTGATATCCCGTCTATGCATGCTTGCATGGTTAACCAAGTATTGTGAATACCAAACATCTGATTAAACATTCAAGTAATGGCATTGGAGTGCAATCACATTCGAAGTATTAATGCAGATAAAACATCACGCTATATACCTGACGTACGAATGGTTCAAAATTCAGCCTCGTGTGCAATGGGCATAATGAATACCAACCCACAATACAATTGTAGCAAATAGACAATTTTCGTGTTGTTACCAAATCTACTGCATACGTCTTTGTGAAGTGCCTAGATACGAATTATTTCATTCATCTGTTACGGATAATTGTATTTCAATAGTCAAAATGTGAGCTACATGCATCAGTTGTTACTAGGTAGGATGAGATTCTGGATTGCCCTACCTAGCAACACGTAATTATACATTTTCCATTCTGACTATTGAAATACAAGTACACTGATTGTGGAAACCTTGGGTTACAGACTCACATGGATGAAAGCAATCACCCTGACAATAAATTTTAAAGACAAAGAAAATTAACAAAATCAACACCCAAAAACAGACAACAAAGTCTTCTGCAAGGATGTTCAGGGTCCTTAAAATGTTTTTGTTTATTTATTTGTTTACAGATCGGGAATTATTCAATCACACTTTTCAAAACATGATCGAAAAAATGTATTTATAAGATGACTTGATATGTCATGACATAAATACTCTTCGACACTTTAACGACAATAGCATTTTCTAAACAGCCAAGCTTTTAAAGCTTTCCAATATGCCATCTTCGTAGTGTATTGAAATTTAGTACACATAAACTTCATTTCCGAGGGCCTTTTTATGAAATCGTTCATTCAAATATGGTTTGAAGTGTTTTATAGAAGCTAATGGCGTTGGTTTAGGTTGATATTTATCGCGCTTGCAAGGGTCGATATCAACTCTCATTCTAAAATCCATTGGAACCATAATGATCAATTAAAAACTTGAGGTCTTCAGACTTGCATTTCTTGCTTTGGTTTATGCTAATTTCTGTCGAGATCAGGGGTCGAGATCAACTAGCTCTCATTCTAAAACCACCGTAACTCTAATATAGTTGATATAAAATAAGGAATCAAGGCCTATGTACTTAAGTGTCTGAAAGCTCATTGCCTCGGTTTATGCTAATTTTTACCTAGATTTTAGGGGTCGAGATCGACTTGCATTTTTGAACCATCGGTATCTTTAATTATTCACATCGCTCGTGTATCTGCATCTGCATCTGTGAGTCTGGTCAGGCTACGGTATCTTCTGATCAATAAAACTGGAGTAATCTTGATCTACAATATACAGTGTCTAAAAGCTAATTGCTATGGTTTATGCTAATATTTATTGCGCTTATAGAGGTTGGAAACATTCTTTAACCATTCTAACCATATAATCAATGAAGAAAATAAAGATCTGCAACTTTGGAATAATTGCTCTGGTGAATGCTAATTTTTGTTATGCCAACGGGGATCGCGACAAAGTTCATTTCTTCGACTGCTGGAAAAATGTTATCGTTTAAAATTAGAAATCAATGTCTACAAGCTATGTCTGAAAGCTATTTGCTTTGGTTTGTAAATGCTAATGTTTATCGTGTTTACAGCGGTCGAGATCAACTTATAATGACTGCATCATCGTTTACAAAAAGAATGATCGGTGAAATGATGGAGACATGTGAAATCGAGATAAAAGAAATGAAGTTGGAGAAAAAAGAGATGATGGGAATATGATAAAGAAAGAACGGTAGGGAGAAAACAAAAACAAGAAAAACAATTAGAAAAGGTAGTAACCGGGAAATGGAGAGAGAGAGGGGGAAATGTGGAAACAGAAAGAATGAGAGAGAGAGACAGAGAGAGAGAGAAAAAAAAAGGAAGGGGGCAAGCGCAAAAATTGTTGCAACCGATGTTTACCATTGTCGTCGAAAATTCTGCATGACTTTTTAATTGGCACGTTTGTTCGATAACTTTTGGTAACTGTCTGTAAATTTAATTTTAGCAACCCCTCGTTCGAGGTCATCCTGAGACGCCCTGGTAGGCACATCATGTTACCTACTCCTCTCTACTTTGTTCCTACACTGCATATTTATTAAGCCGTATTATATACGAGGCATCACCATAATCACATCACTACGCTGCCCATCGTGACTACAAATCGATGAACATGAAAAATTCATTAGGCAAACCTGTTGTCGATGTCGAGTGCGTAGCATGGATTACTCCTATATGTGTGCGTGTGCGTGTGAGTGTGCGTGTGCGTGCTGAGGGTGTGTGCGTATGTGCGTGCGTGTGTTATGGTTGACGGAGGTAAATAACCATAATTATAGCCAATCCAATTTGTCAAATTTTTCATTTGTCTATTCCCTACGAATTATGATTCTCGTTTCCTCTAATGTTAGTTCCGCAACTCGAAATATAGACCGAAGTGGTCCTTCTTGAAGGGTGGCTCAATCATGTAGAACAACACAAACAAAACTTTGTAACTGCCACTGCAATGGAAATGCGCTATATCAAATACCTTTGGGGTTGTATTGGAATGAAAACATGGGTTATTCAAAGCTGGCAAAGTGCACAAACGTGTGAGGGTATACATGATGGTGGGCGTTTATAATGATTGACAAAATATGGTACTTGAATAATGGCGAAACTTTGTCTCCTTTTTCTTCATTACAGAAAGCGGCTACATCGATCAGGATGGTCTGAACAGATTCTTCAAAGACTACTTGGAAATGATCACCGACAAATCCACAAAGGTAAGAAAGAAATTATCGAACCTTTTATATCGGCATGATCGGCGGCGAGATAGGGGAGGGTACGGGGCACGTGCCATTACTCTATAGAATACCGAGGGGGGGGGGGGGAGGGAAAGAAAACGAGAAAACGAAAGACACCGAAAACGAGAGAGGAAAGCACTAGAAACAATTCTAGGAACCTCCCCCCCGCAAATCCCCCACTCCCACTCTCACTCTCCATTTATCGCTCTCTCTGTCTAATCGATACACGTCATCACCTGTTAAAGCTGAGTTAATATGTCCTCTAATTTTAATGTCAGATACAGAGGGTGCCGCCCCAACTCCTTAAAACAGAGAAGAAAATAAGAAGTCGGATCCGCCGCAAACATGAGATCAAAACAAGTTATCCTATTTTTGTCAATGATCGTTCACTTGATGCAAAAGAGTCATGGAGCCCTAGACAGCGTTTCACGAAACTGGCATAAGAATAAGTTTAATGACACCCCATTGAAACGCGTATATTAAAATAAACAAGCATTTCAATGGGATGTCTATGAGTTCGTATACTTAAAGCCCAAGTCCACTCGAAAAATAACTTCCTTTCAATAGAACCAAAAAAATCAGACAAACCAATCAAAAAATGTTTGAGCTAAATCGGATAACTACTAAGAAAGTTATGAATTTTTAAAGACATGAAAAACTTTGAAAATCACTACACAAATTGGCAACTCACTCATGAGTCTGTGACGTATGGTCTTCACTACCCACTAATTATTTTCTGTATATTGATAATATAAATTTTCTATTTTCACCCTAAGAATCTTATTTCTTCACACCAGCATCCAAGTTAGATTGTTAGTAATATGTGTTTGTGTGGGTGCACAAATAAAGAGTAATTTTTGTCCAGTTAAATCATGAAAAAGTTGAATTTTGATAAACTATTTATATAAAAATCAATAATTATGAAATACAATATTCAGAAAATAGTATCGATTCTTCAAAATTCATAAAAGTTTTTGGGAAATGTCATGCACGCAGTATGATACAAATCATATAACGTGGGCAAAGGTATGGGGAAATCAAGTTTTGGGGGATAAAAAGGGAAATTAATGGAATTAAACTATGTAAAGCAATTGATAAGTTGTGAGGACATGACGTCACAAACTGATAACCATCTAGGCAAATTGTGTTGTGATTCTCATTGTTCCATAGTTTTACATACTTTAAAAAAAAATCATAACTTTCTTATTAGTTGTCCGATTTTGCTCAAACTTTTTTTGATTGGTTTGTCTGATTTTTCTGCTTTTATTGAAAGAAAGTTATTTTTCGAGTGGACTTGTCCTTTAAGACAGTTTCGTGAAACAGGGACTTACGATGCCATTGTATACATTCATACAAAACGCGAGAAATCAGGTGAAGAGTGAACATGAATATCATGTTCCTACCAAGAGACTGCTTTGGGTCTCTCTTATTTCCATCGCTAGAATATTGAAATGTAGCTCCTAGCCACGAGTTGGTCACATGGGAGCTCTCTTTTCGAACACGATCAATTCACAGTCATGTTTAACCCTTACTCTCTTAATGTTTCCTTATTCCTTACATTGCGCTGTCTCTGTATAATGCTGTACATGCATTATGACGACGCTGAGGGTTAAATTGGCATTTTGGCGCGCTTCCTTGAGGAATCGGTTTTTGTGTATTCTCATACTTTAGAAACGAGCAATTTAATTGTAAGTCTAAACCTCCGTGGGGAAGATTAAGTTTCCTTTCACATGCGTCTCTCCAAAAAGTCAAGACCATGGAATAAGAAAAGAACCCATTCGCTAGCTGAAAGAAAAGCCATACGAATTAGTTATAATTTTCAGCGAGATTATGTATTATTGCCACAGGCGTGTAGAATGAAAATGGGAACATGGAATGATTAATCCTCTTCCTTCAAATTTCTTTCCACTTCCAATTCATATCACTTATAATCCTGCAGTGCAACATTACAAGTAAAATTATTGATGATGGAGTAAGGAAAGTGAAATTGAGATTCATATGTCATTATCGAAAAGGGCAATCCAACCTTTGTAATATAAGCTTATCTGTATGAAAGCAAAAACATGTAAGAGGAACAGAACGGCGAAAGTTTGAAATACATCAAGAGTTAGGAATGTTTGGAATATGAGATCACTAAAAATGTATGCGAATCTCAAATTGGCAATTAGGTCAGCGACTACTCTCCCGTTTGTCGCGTACAAAAATATCATTAATTTATGTTTTTTTTTCTTCTATTTAGTGACATATAATAACGGATATTATTATAGATCCTTTAAAAAGAAATTACCCTTCTCAGTCATACATTTCGAAAAGTTGACATGTTAGTAATTTTTGTGTTGAAACAAATGGGAAAATAAAATATTGTCCGGCGCTTCGTCACAGTGACATTACGGATTCATCTAATATTAAGCGCCTGTATGTATAGTGATTACAAACTTTCAAAAATCCATAGCTATCTTGTTTTGTCCAATTTCATTTCAACTTACACTAGTCTGCTTCTCTGTATTTTTCTGCTTTTTTTTAGTAGTTGTCTATTTTCCTTTAAGATGTAATAAACACACAGCTCACTGTTAACGTCATGTACCATACTGTACGATGGCAATTCCAAGCTATTTTTTCTTCTCTTTTTTCTTCTCTTTCTCTCTTTCCTCAACTTACCTTCACACTCTCCATCTCTTTCACTGTCTTTCTTCTTTACGCTTCCCCCTCTCTTTCTCAACTCTGTTAAATCTCCTTTCGTAATAATGAATGACATTTATACAAAAATGGATCTCACTAATCTAAAGAATGAAGAAATTTAGAGTAGTAGATTTTCCTTTAAGATGTAATAAAAACAGCTCACGGTTAGCGTCATGAACCACACTGTACAATGGCAATTCCAAGCTATTTTGTCCCTCTTTCTCTCTTTCTTCCCACTTACCTCCGCACTCTCGATCTCTCTCACTATCTTTCTTCTTTCCGCTTCCCCACTCTCGTTCTCTCTTTCTCAACTCTGCTCATCTCCTTTCGTAATAATAAATGGCATTTATTACAAAATTTGATCTCGCGCATCTAAAGAATGAAGAACTAAACGTTTGCATCATTTTCATCATTATTATATATTTTACTTCATGTTTGTAGATCACACAAGCCTTAATCGATGACGTCAAGTCATGCTACATGGGAGCTTATGACGAAACACAAGACGGACGTTTCCATGTATCCGAGGTGAGCATAAACTAAAAACATGTATTTAGAAAATGTTCTACATTTATATTGCATGATAATATCGTTTGCTTTGAAAAATGTAATTCTATTTTCACCGTCTGTAGACGTCAGTAGACCTACATCTACTACCGTCACCCACTCTTGTTACATTTGAAACAGTCCAAAACACCATCGGTTTCCTCTTCATAATTATTGTGTTGGACTATCCTAAAGGTACATTGTGTGGATATATATATTTTTTTTACTAAAGCCCTCATTGATTTACATGTATATCACTCGTATGATTTCCTGTGAGTCGGCCTACATAAATTAGGTTTACATCTAACTTAGATTAGCGAGTGTTAGCCAATGATCTTGTCCCCTTTCCGTCAAGTTCATTCGCATCATTTGTCTAAGATGGGGTTGATTGCATAAACGTGCATTTTTTATAACATTTCTATTCCAATTTGGGAGTATGTTTACATCTAAGTTAGATCAACGCATGCATCTGGTAGTGCTTAATGACTGCTATCTGCAAAGGTCATTTAAACCTGTTTCTAATTTTCTCAAACACTGCCCCTACTTGACGACTTTTCCTTGGGGTGTTTCACAAAGATCCTAAGTTGACCTTATCTTTAAGTTGGACTTAACAATTATGGAAAGCCGTTAGCATCCTTGAAGATCATTTGTAAAAGATTTGTTTAAAGGCATACAATGTTGATTCAAATCATTCACATTTTCTATTATCAAGGAGATTTCATGTTCTTGATGTGGAATCTATCAAAATTCTAAAATACTTGAATTTTTGCTTCTGAATATTATTCATCTTCAGGCTACAAATGGCTCTCCATAATTTCTAAGTCCAACCTAGAGTTAAGTTCAACTTAGGAGCTTTGTGAAACATCCCCATGACAGCTATCTTGGGTGAAGTCCCCCTTGGACAGCTATCTTGGGTGAAGTCCCCCTAGGACAGCTAACTCTAGTTCATTTAACCCCCGGATAATGCCCTCCATGCAGGGTAGTTAAAAACGGACAGTTCCCCCATAGTTAGATATGGAGACACACAAAAACGAAATTTTAATTAACAACTTGTTATTAATTAAAGTCTTTTTCTTCAATCATAATCTTATTTTATATACATTTTTATTTCATGTGCATTGTAAACATAGTATAATTGGTCATTTTGACTATACTACATGTCGTGGGGTCAGTGACACAAAGACGTAACTCATTTTGGCCATTTTGAGAAAAAGTGGTTTATGTGTCACTGAGCTCTTGTGACTTAACGAGCCTAGTTAAGTCTATGTTTCACTAGCCATTGACTTCAATGGGGGTGTTGGGTGGAGTTCAGTCTTTGTGTTTCCGGGAAAGCCCACATTTTTCTGAACATTTAGATATCAAATACTCATTTTGGCACAATATGGAGTTACGTCTTTGAGTCATTAAACCCTCGATGTACTTTGTATCTTTTCATAAACCAAACTGGATCGAATTGAATTGGATATTCAAACCCTGGATCAATTAATTACTTTACCTATAAAATGATATGGGCTAAGTACATATTAAATGTCGGACACAACACGAATATATATCCTTGACTAAATGCTGTTTGTCTAGACGAGCTGGATAATAAATAAACGCCCACACTAATTCATTATTGAGCTAAGCATGATGATGCTGATAAAAAGGTCTAGTTTGATAAGATGGATTCATCATATTAAGTGGTTTTCTTTCTCCGCTTTAATGACAAAAAAGAAATATTATAAAAGCTTTCCATTTTCCGGACTTCCATAATTCGTTGTATTTCAATTTTACTTAATTTAATTGCATTTCAGTAGTTAATGCAGAGAGCTTAATACAAGTGGGTCGTCGTTTCCAATAGCTCGAACAAATTTAAGCAACTTTACCGCTCTTCCAATCGACGTTAATCTGGTTCTGTTATTTCTGTGTGTGAAATAGCGCAGGTGCGATCATTTTCTTTGACGAAATAGGCCAAACAAATTTCAACAACTACCCCTCCTCGGGCCCATCCTGAGACGATTTGATTCCTTCTAGATCGAATTCATCAATTACAGTTTAAAGTGCTCCGAATAGAGGAAATATATGTCGCTTCGGTCTGGTGAACGCTATGATTGGGCTATAAACTTTGATACATTTTCCATAAACTCATTTTTGACAGTTTAAATATTTTCTGAACCTCAACGATAAGTTGATGACTTACTAAGTCATGAACGTAGAAGCAATTTAGCCAGAGAAGTATAATTTTTCTCCCATCACAGAATGAGAGATTAGAAAGGATTAATGGACAGGAACCTTTGCGAGTAGAAAAGCATCTCGATTCGGCAATGTCGAAACGTCATTTACTTTAGAGGGTGTATTGTGAAGTATGCGTAGTCACTCATGTGTATTTTGAATGCTCGTTTGTTTTGGCGTTTCGAGATCATCCAAAATAGTTCAAAATTAATTCAAAACTCATTTGAAATACTGGATAAATAATCAGTGGATCTGCATAAATATGTGGTTCATACTTATATCCATCATAATTTCATGAGCGTTTCATTTCGCATTTGCTATAAACTATCCATGATTAATATGACCCGATTCCAATAGGTCGTATGTAATTCTCTGTGTGGCCGTGAGAAGCTCCACAATGCGCATCATAATGCAATAATCCATATTCACAGGCCCGCTGGATCAATGCCCCACTTCTCCTTGCATTATATCAGTAAATATCAGTCGTCCTAGAAAAAAAAATGCAAAGCTAATATCTAGCTGATAGAAATGCGACATCAAGGACCCTAAACAGAAGACATCCTATCCATTATTTTGTAATATCTCACCCCTCTCTTCTCCCTCTCTCACTCGTTTTATCTCTCACTCTTTTTTTCAATCTCTCTTTCTTTCTCTCACTCTCCCTTCTTTCTCACTCGTTTATCTCTCTCTTTTCTTCAATCTCTCTCTCTCTATACAGTGCGTCCTAGAAAAAACGAAACCGAGAAGTATTGATGTTTTATCATAACGTAATCACAACCATAATTAATGAATGATACATATTTGGAAAGCTTAAAGTCTCCTCTTTCAGTTGATGCTACTCACGTGATGCATATTACACGCATGAGTGGTTAAAAGCAATTTGAAGGAAGGAAACCAAAAAGTAATTTGGCGGGCGGTATCTGAATTTCAAGGAAAAATTCATATTTCTAGAAAGTTCATTTTCTGCTCTTTTATATGATACCTCAATCAAGAAAAATGAGCCAGGAATAACAAAGTTCTGTTTGTTTAAAGTAGCCCTTACATTTTCATAATTTTAACAAACGAATTCGTTTTCACTGGGTGCCTGCCGTAGCAAAAAGCAGATTTGACAAAAGCCTTAACTCCGTTTCGTTGACAATCAGCCATGCATGAAGACTCTCGTCTACGGCTGATTGTCAACGAAACGGAGTTAAGTCTTTTGTTAATTTCGTTTATTGATACGGCAGGCAGCCAGTGAAAACGAATTCGTTTAATAAAATTATGGAAATGCAAGCACTACTTTAAACAAACAGAACTTTGTCATTCCTCGCTCATTTTTCCTGATTGAGGTATCATTATGAAAGGGCAGAAACTCAACTTTCTAGAAATGTGAATTTTTCTTCGAAATTCAGATACCGCCCGCCAAATGTCTTTTTGGTTTCCTTCCTTCAAATTGCTTTTAATCACTCATGCGTGAAATATGCATTATCTGAGTAGCATCACATGAAAGAGGAGACTCTAAGCTTTCCAAATATGTATCATTCATTAATTATAGTTGTGATAAAGTTATGATAGAACATCGATACTTCTCGGTTTCGTTTTTTCTGGGACGCACTGTATATATTTCTCTCCCCCTCTCTCTCTCTCTCTCTTTCTTTCTTTCTCACTCCCTATACCCCTCTCCTTACCCTCTCTCCTCTCCTTCTCCCCGCCCTTTCTCCCCGCCCTTTCTCTCTCCCTTTCTCACTCGTTTATCTCTCATTATTTTCTTCAATCTCTCTCTCTCTCTCTCTCTCTCTCTTTCTCACTCCCTTTACCCTTCTCCTCCTCCTCTCCTTCTCCCCGCCCTTTCTCTCATTCTCTCTCTCCCTTTCTCACTCGTTAAATATCTCTCACTCTTTTTCTTCAATAATTCTCTCTCTCTCTCTCTCTCTCTCTCTCTACGTTGATTGAATTATGTGAGCATCTTGTTTCACATTGCCAGTGAGTGAGCCCTTCTTTATCCCTACTAATGTGCCCCTTACATCCTAGGGTGTTCCCAAGCTGTCAAGTACATTTACGCGACATTCCCGTGACACGATATGAATGGTGCTCTGCAAATGGGACGATATTTACATAGCGAAAGGGTTTGACATCTTAAGCAAAACGTGCACTCAGAATGAAAGAGGAAGGCTCCAGAATGATCAGTATGATTGAATTCGAAATTATTTTTGAGGAAACGTATGGATTTTTTGACGTGCAAGACATCTAGTGAGCTCTTTTTTCAAACTCATGTGTAGTGGAGAGGAAACAATCATGACTGTGAAGATTGGATAATTAGAATAAAGAAAACATGAATTAAATTTGTGTTTTTCTTCAAGAGTAAATGTAATTCTACCCACACGTCTTAAAGTGACGACAAAAAGTTTACCGTAAAATTCATAACTAAAGGAAAACAAATATCATATTTGCCCTTGCCACTTCTCTTTGTCGATGTGTGCAAAGCATTCTGAATGTTTGGACGTCAATATCATCCCCTGCAATTTGACATCCTTACTATGATAGAATAATGGTGACATTTGACATATGTCTTGCCTTTTCATCAAAAAGCGTGATCAGCTATCAGACATACGACGATAAAATATCCAAGGTCTTTTATTATAAAATTGAGTTATATTCATGACATTGCATTCGCATTATGAAAGAAGCTGTCTGGAAGGCAATTAGCCCAATGATTGATTTTGTAATGCACAAGAATGGATGCATACGGGAAGGTTTTGGAATCGCCAAAACGTTGGGAAAGGAAATCAATATTGCTGAAAGTCACTTGCAATACACACTTTGTTTTGAATATTATGTATTATGCTTCCACTCAACAAATTCATAGATAACAAAATTATAGTTTATAGATAATTAAAAAAAACAAGCTCATACGTTTCGAACAATATGATAAATAATGACAGAATGGAAACAAAATGACATAAAACACCTCAAACTCTCTCTCCCCCTAAAACCCCTTCCCCCCTAAAAAACAAAAACACAATAAGGATACGGAACCACACACACAAACACACACGCACACACATGTTATATGACAATTTGGCCCAAATTATTAACTCTATTTACAGTGATATTTCGTATTTAAGGGCATTGGAAGAGCAATCCCTTCAAGGGAAACCTTTTCATTTTACGATGCTCTTCCAAACAGCCATTGAGAGAATGTGAAATCTCACAAATGATTTTACATCTTTACTAGAATTCGTCGGCTTTCTTTCTGCCTGCATGTGTATTCGTCTTTATTCCATTCAAACCAAGCCAACGTTCCCTTTGGCTACACACAGTGAGTCTGAACGAGAATGGCAAGGGGGAACATTATTACTATAGTAATGATGATTGGGAGGGCATGACTCGGAGCATGCATGCCAATGACGAAAAGCGATCGCGACAACGCTAACGACGTCGCCAGGTGATGACAATAATCTTTGCGAAAGGGTGAGAGAGTAGGCGCAGAGGGTTTGGTAGCTTTGAGAAGATAAGCATGAAACAGAACTGGGTTGGGGGGGGGGAGGGGGGGACAAATGATGATACTGTTAAACAAGACTAGAAAAGATACGAAATATTCTATAAGATAATAATGCCTCTGTGAAACCATACAAGTGCCTATGAAACGCCCCTTCGCCAAAGTATATGGTTTTGAATGACTTTTCACACTGGTGATATATAGACACGATAGGACATTATAGAACGATTAAATGAACTTGAACATGATGGGGGGGGGGGGGGTGGAGTGGAATGAATATTTCACACAATAGTTAAAAAAGAACAATCATGATAATATACTACGATATTTGTGGGATGGAAAGTTGTTAAAGACAATATTCAGTATATCCACATCTACCTTAGATCGTCCTCGTTACAAACAAAAAAAGGTAATTAATATAACGTTTACACTGGCTATAAATGTTTGTTAAGCGTGAAGAGCAAGAAGTTGTAAAGAAAGATAGAATCTGTGTGTGTGTGTGTGTGTGTGTGTGGGAGAGAGAGAGAGAGAGATGGGGGAAAGGGAAGTAGAAGAGAGAGAGCATGAGGGGGGGGGGCGTAAATAGATGGGAAAAGGGGAATGAAAGAGAGGGAAGTAGCAAGGGAGAGATGAAGTGAGAGAGAGAGAGAGAGAGAGAGGAAGGGAGAGAGAGATAATATGGAGAAAAAGAATGAAAGAAATAATGACAATTAAAAAAATATATAGTTTGTCCGGAGAGGCAGATAGATATAGAGAGGCAGATAGAGGCATTGTGAGAGGTAAAGAGAGAAGACGGATTTAGAAAATTTAGACGTTGAAATAATAGAAAAGGAGAAGGGGAAAACATAACTCGGAAGGGAAAATAAGAGATTGATGGCGATTGTAAGGTGAGTAAGAACTGAAAGGACGGTCTGCGTCTGAATGAAAGAATAACAAGAGAGGATGAAAGATGAGAAGCATAAACCAAGGGCGAAGATGTTTCAAGAAACCTCGCAGCTGTATAATTAGCAGGGGAGGAGAAAAGGGCTATTTTTCTTGAAGATGTTTATGCTGTCAGAAAAGGGCTTTGTTCATTAATGAAAAATTCTTGCTTTCGTGATGCCAAGACTGAAATCGCAGAAAGTGCATTCTTGTTGAGTCCATGAACAGAGCTTTGGTCATGACGCAAATAGAACTCTATCAACGGAACTCGGTGTGGTTCGAATTCTCATCATCCAGATTACGTATACCGCGCCGAAAGATTTCGACTAGAGAAACCCGAGATTCAATTTCAAGCGTAACTGTATGTATGGACTAAAATACAAAGTGCAAACATGAATGACTGTATATCAATGTGCATTTTGTACTTTTCGACTTAAAACACGTATCCCCCTCCCCCCTCCCTTTGGTGTAAGCTCGAGACCTCGAGCAAAGAGAAACATTGAAACTGCAGCTTACTTCCGGCAGCTTTCCGTAGCTAGTTTAAATTGAGCCAGTCACATAGCAAAGAGATAAAGAGCAAGATAGAGAGAGAGAGAGAGAAAAAAAGAGAGAGAGAGAGACAGAGAGAGAGAGGGGGGAAGGGAAAGGGGAGGGAGATTGAATTTGGGGAAAGATGGAGAGAGAGAGATAGGATGAGAGAGAGGGAGAGACAGAAAATGAGACGAAGAAAAAAAAGTATACATTTTTAACGTAAGATCCCAGAATGTCCGAGCTAATGTCTCATGAGTAGCATCACATTCCACGAAATCCTCATGTGGTAAGTGACTTTACCCCCTGATTGCATTTCCGTTCCAAGACATTGCCCACAATAGAGGGCAATCAGTAGCCAAGTCGGGTGAAGAATAATAACTAAATAAACCTTAAAGCGAAATAGGGAACATTATTAGCCCAAGGATTGATGTAATTAAGTCCTTCTTGGGACCGACGGTTTGGGAAGGAATTGATGAAAACGCTACGGATGAGCGACAGATAAGAAAATAAGAAGTTGTTGAAATGTACAGAAAAGGAAACTTGAAGCTGGGTAATTGCCTTTTAGAATAAGCAACGTGATTTGTGGCGTGTGACTTGTGGGGGTGGGGGGGAATCCGATATGCGGCAGAAGTGTGCCGGGGGTGACAAGATTCATCAAGTAAGATTCATCAAGTAATGATGCTAATGTTAGGCCACATACTTGGATAAAGAGGGGGAGAAAATGTTGAAAAGAAAGGAAAAATACGGATTGGAGGTCACAAAGGAAAAGAAATAAGGCGGGGAAAAAATAGACGAAAACAATGTGGGAATTTTGTTAAAGAAAGTTGTGTTTCCTACATCTACATTTCAATGTTTTTTTTTTTTTTTTTTTTTTGAGGGGGAGTTTGGGGATGATCAAATTGCCCCATTGCCCTATCAAATACTCTAGTGCTCCTCGGAAAGACTTAATGGTGTTCCTAATGAATGCTTTCGTTTGGAAAACCTTTGCCGGTTTATTGGCCCTCCTAGAAAATTGGAAATCTCAATGCCACGTCGAGCCCTACATTGCCTTTCATTGACTATAAAGGAAGCAACTACCTTCTAATGATTTCCAAATATACAAAAAAAAAATTTGGAAAATGTTAGGATATAGAGCGTCTTACTCATGCAGGAACGCTTTCTCATGGTTTACAAACAACTTCAGTGTTTGGTCTAATGTCTTCATCTGTTTAAAGCGGAAAGTATATGGAATTTTCTACACTAAGATGACTGAATACTCCGACCTAAGACCCAGCGCTACATTTCACCCTAACCCTATACTTTCGACGAAATAAAGCCCGGGGCAATTAATATTGATGCGGGAGCAAATGTTGGATTTTCTCCAATTTGGTAGTTACTTCCTCTTGTATTGGACATAGACGCTTCCAAACGGATTATGTTTAGCACATTAGCTGTCGTGGTCTGATAGGTTTTGATTTACCATAGCCCCATTTTTAAACGACCGAGCAACGAGGACGATGATAATGCGAAGCAGCGATCCACCATATTATGCGTTCTGCCAATCGTTGGCCATAATAATTGGTTTAATGACACTTTGTGGACAAGGCCAAGCGATAAATTATTCTCATATTGTAACCAGACACCCGTGACTGACATGATTCCTTCAGGGACGCATACAATGTGATATGTTTGTTTTAATTTCAAGATTGGTTTTAATGTTCGATAAAAAGATGTCAGATACGATAAATTAACACTTTAAAACTATGAACATGTAACATCGTCATTATCATAGTTGCACAAATCTTCCAATAAATAAGTATCAATACTATAACATGGAAGGTTCATATCAAATCATAGACTTGACAAGAATAATCTTGTTTCATGCAATTTGTTTGTAATGCAAATAATCACCATTCTTACAAATTCTTATGAGGGTTTAGCTTTCATATCCAATGCCATTGTTTCATACAGTCATTAGTTTTAGTATTTTGCGTACTTTTTTTATATTAGTCAAAACGCTTCATAATGTCTTTGCATTATTTTGTTGAACAGAAGGAAGAAGCAAATGCAAATAATCACCATTCTTACAAATATCAAATATAATTATGAACGGTATATTAGGGTTTAGCTTTCATATCCAATGCCTTTGTTTCATACATTCATTAGTTTTAGTATTTTGCCTACTTGTTTTCATAAAACAAAACGCTTTTTATATCTTTGCATTGGGTGAATAGAAGGAAGAAGACACAACCATCTCAGCGTGAGTGACTATAAAAAGGAAACGTCCCAAGATTCAAAATAAGCATTTTCTGTCTCAAAAGCAAGTTCTTCCTCTCTCTCTCTCTCTCTCTCTCTCTCTCTCTCTCTCTCACTCTCTATCTCTCTCTCTCTCTCTTTCTCTTTCCTCTCTTTCTCTCTCTCCTCTCTTTCTCTCTCTCCTCCCTCTCTCTCTCTCCCCGTATATCCACAATATACACCATTTAGCGTCACTGAGATGACACTCGACTGTCATTTTATATCTTTCGGAGAAAGTGATATGTTTATTATGAATGCAGCGGATTTTGAATCAACTGTGAAACACGAGAAGATATCATTATGTTGACAGATGTGTAGCCAGGGGCAATGGGGGTGGTCATTCCCCTTCCTTCCTTTTCTTTTTTTCTTCTTTTTATCTAAAAGGGAAAAACAGAGCGAGGAAGGGGGAATCAGAGGAGAAAGAAGCAAAACGTTGAACATTACCTACTGTTCTGAAATCATGGCTACGTGGGAGTAACGGAAATAAAGAAAAACGTGAATAGAGTCATCAACTGGGGGATTATGTTGCGAAAGGAACATTAGTATTCGTGAGACGCTTCAAATGTATTAATATTAGATGGGCAAATAATGGTATAATAATAGTAGATATATTGATAGATAGATATATTGTAATGTCTAAACAGAGTTTCTTATACTGACAAACTTTGCAGCAGAAAACGTGGACCGAAATGGAACTCAGCATGAGACTGAGAGAATGTGAAGAAGAAGGGTGTGAGGGAAGAGAGGAAGAGAGAGAGAGAGAGAGAGAAAATATATATATATATATATATAGAGAGAGAGAGACAGAGAGAGAGAGAGAGAGAGAGAGAGAAACAGAGAACGGAAAAAAGCGCGAAAGAAAGGGGGAAAAAAAGGGGGGGGGGGGTACGCTAGCGGGAAAGGACATTATGATCAAACTCGGCCTATGGGATTGGGTCTCATATTCAGACCTAATTTCCTCTGCTCTCATCTTACACATATTATAGTACAGTAATCATGTTAATCGCATTGGAAATAGATCCTTCAAATATTGTATCTCATATTGCGTTTCAAAAGGAAAGTAACGAGGAAAAAAAATAATGGGTACCCCAGTTTGCTAAGCTGCCATATCCGTCTACATCAGGTCATCTTATTCGTGTGTTATTTGAGCTCTCTTTTATTTGCCTATAGTAGCTAACTGGAAGTGATTATTGGGCTCATGTACTCTGATGAAAATGCATTCCGTATTGTGGTGGATACGTGATGTAATTACATTTCTCTTATCGAGAAAAGTTACAGTTATAGACTGATTACTGTATTTTCATCATTATTGTTTCAACTTTAGAATGTATATTATGTTTTATTATGTTTATTGATAAATGAATACCTCAATGTGCTTCAGTAAGCTCGTTACCTACCATGCCATGGTATTCTTTTTTTTTTAAATATTTAATACATTTTTAAGGAACTATTACTTTCGACTATCTTTCATGACCTTTTCATACACACGACTTTACACTTTTATCATTTCTTTGGAGCCATTCTGCCTCAGACGCCAATGGTTAACTTTCTTATAATTTCTTCATAATTTTATATTCAAGACAGTTCTTCATTACAACTGAGCTCACAATAGAAAAACAATTAGGTTGCGCATTAAATAGTTCATCAATACCACCGAATAAAAGAAGAAAGATACTATATAAAGGAATTCTTAAAAAACAAAAAGATTATTCGGTATACTAAAAATAAATTCGCATAAATTCTGCCAAGCTTACATAAAAGAATATCGGCGTCTCGTATTATGTACTGTGGGCGTAATGGGAAAATACCTCAGGGAAAAAGGGGAAAAGAAGAGGCATGTATTGGTTTCAGATAAGGAAGCTCATGTGTATTTATCATGATAATGTTAGGCACATACGCGACAACATGAAGCTTTTCTGATCAGTATGACATTTCACGGAACCATTTTAATGTGTTCATTTGAATGTGTTCATTTAAAAAAAGGTGTAACACAGACGATACGATCCCCCGGAGAGTTTTGTGGTTATGAATATTTTGACGACGAGAGGCCGTTTCTTCATGTGAAAGTATAAAATGTACCCGAAGCAGCAATTCATGTCAAGTTCTTTCGATCAATGTTCTTAAAGTGCATTATGTGACAGTTGTGACAGATTTACGATATCCATGTAGCTTTATCATTTTCTCGTTATGTGTGGGCGTAAGTTGAGTCTTGGCAGAAACCACGGTAGCATGTTTCGAACAAAACAAAAAAGAACATCAAATTTGTTTTGGGAAACAGCATAAATACAGAAAGACGATGAGTGTAAAGGCAATGAAAATACGATTTGTGTAAAAAAAAAAAAATAGGAATACAGGTTTTGATCTTTTATATGGATTTCTACTTTAATTATGTCTTCATCATCATCGCCATCATCATCATCATCTTCATTATAATTAGCATCATCTTCCATATCCCCACCTCCACCACCATAATTATTGTCATCATCATCCTCATCATCGTTGTCATCAGAGCTTGGCACGACCTGTATCTGGGAAGACAAAAACGAAATTAATCACCATAACCATTAGGTCCCCCCTCCCGGCAAAATTGACCGATTGTTATTTATTTGTACGTGTTCGTTTTGTTTGTTTTCAGCTAGCAGAGATTTTACCGACCGATGAAAACTTCTTGGTGATCTTCAGGAAAAATGAGAACATCACGGATAGCAGAGACCTGTTGAAGGTATTTTTTCCCTCTTATCCTCAAGCGAGGTTTTTATTTCCATATTTCTATTAATTACTCAATGATTGAGTGACTTCTGAAGGTAGAGAGAGAGAGGGGGGGGGGGGGGGGATGGGTTTACCTCTTTGGAGAGAGAATACCAAACATTTACAAGGGTTAAATTTCAATCAAGTCTTTGGAAACGTTTTAATATTTGATTTTCACAATGGATATCATTTTTAGCAATATGTAGGTCAACCCTCTAATATAGGTGCCTCCAAAATAATTGATGTGCCTCCATAATAATTGCTTAGTCCGTCTACGGATGATCTAAATCCCTGATTTTCTCATCAAGATGAAATATCGCTCTGTTCATTTGAAGATGTAGAACGCATGCAAGTGATATGATATATGAAATTCAATATCAGTTAGGATAATCCGTTGAAGAAGATTTATTTGATCAGAGAAGCTGTCGATAATATACGACTGCAACTCTAATGTATTTATTAGAAGTCAACCTCATGGTAATTTCAATAGCACATTACCTATAACCAAATGTACCAGATAGTCCAGATTGTTCTGATGATTGATAAAGTAATGATTTGATATTTTTTGTATCATTGCAGATTTGGAAGAAGTATGACACAAACTCAAGCGGCTACATAGAACAGTCCCAATTAAAAGTAAGCACATGTCAATAATATAATTTCAGCGACCTTTCGCAGTCTCTTTTTTTCTCCCTCTGCCTATTCCCTTTTCATTCTACTTTCTTTCTTATTTCTCTCCTGTTCTACATCTTGTACAGTTTTACCGAATTCGTTTATAACGCATAATATTCTATTTGTTGTATTTATTATTTTAACTGTATATGGGCCCCATGGAAGACCAGCTTTTGTTTTAATGAGCTACCCTTGTGAAATTTATAAACAATTGATAAAAAATAAATAAAATAACCATCATAATCGGCACCAAACGAAGCAAAGTGGGCTTAAAGTAAAAAAAAAAAAAATTATTGATTAAGCTCAGGTCATAATTAGTAAGCATTATTTGGATTCTAAATGATAGCTAGTCCCTTTACGCATTACCTCAGATAACTAACCTCGGATAAATACCTCCTATGCTAATCCCCCTAGGTCGTTATCTATGAGTAATGGGTAATTAGCAGGGGGTAGGTGTCTAGTTTTATTCCTGGATGATTGTCCTGTCATGCCTGGAGGCAGTTGTCCTTAGTTAGTTGTTCGAGGGTCAATTGCCTATTTGTCCGTTGTAATTTGTTTCTGGAGGTAGTCGTCACAAGGTAGATAGCCCAAAGGCGATGGTCAGGGTGATAGTCCGGGGTATAAGCCCTGATAAACATGATAAGAAAATATTACTATTGTGAAGTATTGAGAGAAGAATCGATTTATATGAAATTGTAAAATAAAGTTATATTTTTGTCATGATTTTTCTATTCTTCTTGAGTCGTTCATTCGCGATCTGTGCCATGGCAGGAAGGAAGTTGACGAGAAGAAGTTAGATGAGTACGCCGAAGCAACGGTAAGCATACATAATATAAATGGGAGTAATGTATCCGGACGCTTACAAAAATGAAAGCTTTCACTTTTTACCTTCAGGTTAAAAATAACAAATAAAGCATCAAAAAGCAATTTACCATCATCATAAAAATGTGCCATTTATAATATTTTCAATATTTAAGTCTGGAAATGTTTTTGGTAATTATATGATAGTGATTTCATATAATTAAGTGTAAATTGTTTCAAGTTACTGTTTGAAATCAACTGTTCGGATAACCAGCCTGTCCGGACACGGTCATGACGTGTGGGTTTGCCCGTCGCAAACGAAGCGTCATTTTGATTGCGTCATTGCCTGCGCTAATCAAATCTGTGAAGGCAATTATAGCCCACATGCCAGTAATTCAAAGCAATATGGGCTATTCTATTGTTAATTTTGCAATCAGCATTGTACGATGTCATTGTCACAAAGTGCGTCAAAGGCCACACACATCGTTGACGCAATCCTACGTCAGTCAAAGGACGCTTATGTGCAAACAGGCATAATGAATACTAAAGTCGTAAATTAAAGGGTGAAGGTACTCAAAGAAATGTAAAATGAAAGAGCAAAATATGAAGCCCCCAAAAAGAGTAAGCAAGAGAAATGGAAATAAATGAAAATGAGAGAAAGAAAATGTATAAGAAGATGAGAAATTTGGAGGGGGAAAGAGGAAAATATTGTTTTTTTTTTAGAAAAGAAAGAAAGAATCGAAGCAGAAGCTTTTTTCATAACGCAAATGGAATGAGCAGTGGCGAAAAATGTTGAACCATTTAGAAAGAGTACACATAGCAGATGCAGAAGAAGTTTGTATGAGAACAAGGAGATTCACTTTTTATCGGTCTTTTTTCATCAATTATTTCTCAGCTCAAGATTTGTGACAGGAATAACGATGGTCGACTTGGACTAAGAGAGATGTCAAAGTAAGTATATAATTATAGCCCGTTCACTCAATGAACACCTTACTTTATTAGTAATCGACGATGATGATGTTGATGACGATTCACTTTACTTTACGGCTAAGATATCAAATAAAATAAGTATTCTTTGAGGCAAGCAACCAGGAGGGGCCTATGGCTTTAAGTCCTATCAGAGGGACCGGAAGTAGTAATGAGGATTAATGTTTTATCAACAGAAGATATAACCCATCACTGATCTACCATTGACCCATCACGTGTTCTCCCTGTTTGAATAAAGTCATCATCACTTTATGTCATTCTCTATTTCATTAATATTATTTACTTGATTTTGCTAATTGCTGAGTGAATCTTTGTATCATAATCATAGCAATTAATTTTATCAGAAGTAGGCCTACATCGCATCATAATGAAAATTAAAAAAAAAAGGAGAGGGCTGACGTACACCTCATGAACAAATTTGACATGCTTTTTTAGATTAAGAATGTAATTTTTTTTTTCATGAAAAATATAGCCAATAAGATCTAAAAGTTACGAATAGATAACTGCCCAAATATTTTATTTTATATTTTAAGAAATTACAGAAGCTGCCGTGAGCCCTCGGCTCCGTTTCGAACGCCACACAGTGTGTCTATGTATGTATCTATTATATATCTGTATTAATATAAATATTTTCTCCTCTACAGGTTGTTGAACATCAAATCAGAAACAAATTTCTTGAGCCAATTTGACGAAAAAGTAAAGGTAAGCGAATTCATTCGACAGAGATCAGCCTGAGAAATCTCATATAATGAATATGTTCTATTTTTTTAAACACCAATCGTGTGATACTATTCTCAAATGTTAAAGGTAACGGAAAGTAACATAACACTGGGGATGGGTATGGGGGGCTATGCCTGTACTGTCATTTTCAAGTTGAATATTCAAGCAAGACCTGTTGCATTATTGTTGATAACATTACTTGAATTCGACCAGAAAAAAAACGAAGAAGAAGAAGAAGGAGAAGGAGAAAGAGAAGAAGAAGGAGAATGGAAAGGAGACAGAGGAGGAGAAGAAGAAAGGAGGAGGAAGAAAGATAAACAGATGAGAAGGCCACCATCCAAAACTTGATCAGAGGCATAATTAACATGGGCCGTATATTTGCATGTCTACAATAATTGCTTAGCCAACCTAGGGACTTCAATAGCAAAAGAGTTACGGCCTACAGAACCAAACAGTTGAAAATATTGTGCGATTTTTGAATAAATTTGGCATTATTTGTTTTGGTTAAATACATATACTGTATCAGGCCTATGAGTTAATAGAACACATTTATGTAACTTTATTTTAGAACATGTCAGAGAAGGAGAAGAGACGTCACATCAACAGGGTCTTTCAACATTACGCACAGGTATACATACTATTTTATATGCCCCATTACACCCGATGCGTCAATTTGAGCTGACGTAGAGCTGCGTTATCGTCAGCGGCTTGTGCGGACTTTGATGCGCCATCTGAGAGCGGCCTTGTACATAGAGTGAACGCATTATGAACTGGGCGAACATATAGCTTTGAATTCCTGGCGTATGCGCTACAGCCTTGATATAAGCGCAGCTGTAGGTAATGACGCAATTGAAATGACGCTTCGTGTGGACCGGCACTACAAGAACAAAATAAATCGAGAATGTGCAGTGTTAGTATGGTGGGGGTCGGGTGTTTGGACACTTTATAAACATGAAGCCGTTTCTTATGCCTTCAGATTGAACGAAAGATATTCATCAAATAGCAACAACCATCATGAATATTTGTCCATTTTAATATTGTCCAAATTCAAGTCTTAGAAGATTTATGAAATATTGCTTGTATGTCAACTTCCTCAAATCGATGTTTTAAATCAACCATCCGGACACACAACCTATCAGGACAACACAACGTCTGGATATATCATATATTCTGGCACTATTTTGCGTTTTTGTATATTTACTTTCTGCTTTTCTGCATGCTACACTCTTTGAAATACAGTCAAACATGTTTTAGCAAATAACTCCTTGAGCGGTCTTAATTATAACACGAACCTTACCGGTTTCACCGCATATTGCTAAAGAGTGCAAAACTTATTGGTGCTTAAATCTTACTTATGCCTGGATTACATTTGCCCCGGGCGCCGTACGATAAATTAGTCTACGATTTTTCGTAGAGATCGTAGGAGGCTACGGGCTACGATGTTTGTGTTTACATTATCTACGAGCATCGTGCCATTTATTGTATTGGCCCTCGGGGGCAGGCCACGGCAAATCCGTAGAGGCTGCTCGGAGATTGTACGTGCAATTTGAATACAGTAGCCGTGCAGTCTCCGCAGCCTCCGCACGGAAATCGTACGGAGCCTGTGCAGCTTCCGTGCAAACTCGGATGACTGCTCAATATCACGGATACTGCACGGGCAGCGAGCAGCAACCTTGCGATAGCTGTGCAATGGCCGTGCGAATGCCCCACGAGTCTACAATCTCTGTACGATTTTTTTGCCCCCATGTTCACCGAAAAATCGTACGTTTGCTGCACAATCAGTGCGAGGCCTCCGGACGATGCCCGTGCGGGGATTGTGCAATGCCACCTACGACATGTATACGGGCTACGGGCTTACGATTTTTTCAAATTTGTTTAACTTCTCGCGAAACAAAATCGTAAAGGCTGCGTGAGTCCGTGAATCCGTACGAAAATCTCACGGCCGCCTCCTGCCTCCGCACAGAGGCCGCACGGAAAAGGGGATACGGGCAGGATACGGGCTCCGTAGATTAATCGCAGGCCAAATGTAATCCAGGCATAACTTGGAAGAATCGTATGCAAATAGGGTCATCTTTTGTCCAAGTCTGATAATTGGGCAACATAACTATTCTAGACCACCCCTGTCCAATGTCTCGTAGAGTATAATTATATAGAAGGTATTTACCCTCTCAATATTTTTTTAAATAAATATTTCTATGTATTGATTTATAACATTGGTTGTTTACTTGTTAAACCATCAGATATTAATACAGTGCTTTTTATCATGATTGTGAAATAAATACGAAATGAAATAAAATGGAATATGTTTCTATTTTGCTAGGATGGGGGTAACGAGCTAGAAGGAGAGCGGCTTGATGCGTTCATCTCGGATCTCATGGATGTAAGTGTTTAATTAATTTATATGAAATCAGATTCTTAAAAAAAAAAACTATGAATGTTCAAGTTGCAATCGATCAAACAAAGTGGCAATAGGTCCCCTCCAACCAAGAAAAATCGTATTTTTTAAAAAATTTCTCTAAATATATCAATCATACATACACCATGGATATAATCATTGCAATTATGCAGCTGCATATTCTCTCAATCCCTGCGTGAAACAAATCACTCCTTCATTAAAAACTGAGAACAAAAATAAGTTCAGAGGAAATTAGAGAGGACTTCGAGATATATGTCACCGAGTTGCCAGTTTGTTTCGTTGATTACAACATCCATAACCCTCAAACTATACCTATTCCGTTACTCTGATTTTCTGCTTTTGCTAAAACCAAGTAAATGATTTTTCAGGGCTGACTTCCCCTTTAATAGGCAATCCAACCTTCCTCACAAGGTAAATTTTCCTGGGCATACGATTTCCTGAATCCCTCTGGCATTACGTGATAATAAATGATTTTATAAGGATGGAAGAGGGAGACGAGGAGCGGAATATTTCCTGGAATGTATCTCGTTTTAGCACAATGCTAAATGTCGGTCAATGAAGACATAATTCAAATCCATGACTTGCAAAACTATAGTAGACAAAAAAGAAGGAAAAAAAATTCTATGGAATCCCGTAAACGTCCACTTAAAACTGCGCTGTCGTTTTTCTTAGCGATCAAAGTTCTTCCTTAAAATTTGTTTACTTCTAGCTTTCAATCATAAATCTATGTACCCCATCATGTATTTGTATGTTCATATGATACTTTTAATTGAAATTCATTTGCTGTTCATGAAATATATCATGTTCACATAATTTTATCGGAAAACTATAGCCTCGACACCGTATCACCTTCTTTAGCAGTGCCCTTACTTTCGTCATGCAGATGAGCGGAAGCTATTTATCAGGCCGGGATCATGTTAGCGATCATGTTCGCGATCATGTGTAGATTTTGAAGTTGAAATCCATTAATTTCACAATTATAGTGGAATCCACTCCAAAAAATGTTTTGAGAGTCGATCCTACCACGGTTTTAGCATAGATTTCCATCTTAAAAATGAATCGATGAAATATATTGCTCCAAAATGAGGTGGATTGCCACTCGTGTTCAATTATAGAGTAATCTAATTTGCATAATATTACCTCTGCATTGTTATATGTATTTGTATATTTTGTTGTATATATTCTGTATTTTATTCATTTCTTTGTTTTAAACGGTTATTGATAAGAAATTGCAGATTCTCTTACAGCCGGAATAGATATAATGAATACTTAAGTAAATAATATTACATCAATACCAGTGAAAATGCTATATTTTGAATATACATGAATGTAGATGCATGTATACTTTTGTCTGTTTGTCCTTATGCATGGATGGAAATAAAATAAACTGAAATTGAGTTGAAAGTGAACCATACCGAGTTACGCCTTATTTATTTCTTTCTTTACAGACGGATTCTGACATGGACATGTCTCAACTGGAGTTATCCAAGAAATCTATCTTAAATTTCTTTGACATCAACCGAGACGGCAAGATCAACTTGGAGGAGCTGGCCATGTGTCTCAACGTCTACAAGGGTCTCTAAGAGTGTGGTACAGCGTTCAAGTTGAATTCCAAAGATCGCCTCATTTCTTTCACACCACCTTCCCCTGAAAAGAACCCAAAACTTGCCTGATATATCATCAATCAACGTGCAATTCTTACGTTATTTAACGGTAATCTGTCTATATTCACACACATTCACAGTGCAATTCTCAGCGTCAGACGTGTTCAAAAATAATTATTTATCAGAGAATAATCATCTTTTGCAGGCTTAAAGGCTAAAATAACACTGAATCCTATTTATTCACACATTCACAAAGTTATTCATAGCGTAGAAAATGTTCAAAACGTAATTATCATCAATTATTGGATAAGGTTATAAATCCATTTCAAGCTAAACGTTCTCACTTAGAATATTTTGAATGCTAAAGATGTAATATACACTTGCCTAGACAAAAACCATAAAGCACATGTTACAAAGTTAATAAGTACTTTGTAGGAATAACAAAAAAAAAGAACAACTATTATGATAAAATTCTGTCTATTCGGGATTGAGAACGATTTAGTTTTTCTTTATAGAGTTAGAGTTATCGAGACTTAAAAAGCTTGTTAATCAGATTTGAATTACAAAAAGAGATGTCTGGCATTTCACACTGCCATTCCGAAATATATTAGACTTTAGAGGGATATGAAACATTTTCAAAAGTGCCGAATATAAAATAGGAATGCGATTAGTTAGAAGACAAACAAAAAATACACGAAGACTTACAAAAGAAGCGAGCTAGGTGCGTGAGATATATGTTGCATCTTCTTAAAACGTTTCACGATGGACTTGCTTTTTGTTTACCCTTTATCCAAATTCTGACGCACAATATTTTGAATTGTATATAGTTACGGTATATCACAAGCCAACAATATAGCACTATTGAAATTAATGTCACGACACAAAAAACGTCTATTCTGTCATACGATGAAATGTTTATTGTTATGATCACTGTGCCTCAACCATCATGTGATTAAAAGTTTTGATTTACTTGGTGTCACTTGTATCATGATGTGAAGAAAACAAATACGGTATATAAACATTACATGCACATTTTAAGTTTTGAGAATTGCCCTTAATTATGCAGTGTCATTTAAATGCAGAGTATTGTGCTAAAAGCTCCATTAATAGCGAAAAATTTATAGCTGATTTGCCAAGTACGCATTTTTAGAAATGAAGACACTTTTAAATACTTGTTTTAATCGTTGAAATGAAAACAGATAATTCCAAGAAAGAATATTTAAGTTATATCGTATCAGTTATGTAGGATGAATTAATGTTGTCATTGTGCAATTTCTGATGATAAATCACAACGTCACAAAAAGCGGCCTTCTGACTTTTTTTGTTTTGTTAAACGTCTCCGTGCCAGTATAATTAGCAGGCTTGGATATTGAGTATTACGTAGTATCTCAAAAAGTGTATCATACCACAAATTATTTAGGAGAATGCGTGCTGATTTTTTAAAAAGAATTAACACAACGTGTTGACATTAAACATTTGTTAATCTGTAACGAATGAACTTTATGAGGTATAAAGAGCTTAGTAGAAATGCATGTACCAGTAGACATTGATATTACATTCCATCATTTTTCACTCTGATGTAAATGATAATTGATTTGATATCTTTGAATAAGATTGGACTTCGAATGAATATTATGTATTTGCATTTAATATAATGTATATTATGAAACATTCATGCTATTATCGATATCTTGTCTTTATTGATGTGCCGATACGTGTATTATATATTTATGACTTTTTAACGACGTGTACCAACTTTTCATCAACGAAGAGAATATTACGAATTATAGATCGTCAAACACAAAACGTGAAACTACGTCACGAGGTAGAAAAATATATTGCGGCGATTGCTATGTTCTGGAACATAGTATACTGCTGCCAGAATGAATATTGAGAAAATTAATTCTGGAAAGCCAACTTGATGGTGATATTTTGATTGATCCGGCATATCGAGTCAGGGCAAATAGTTTTACATGTACAGAGTATCAAATGTTAACAAACTAATTATTTCTTTATCCTGGTTGATGAATATATGATAACAACAAGTTATATAGGAGAGTAAAATTATTGCAGCCAGGACAGAAATACATGTAATTAGAACTATGTAGGCTGTGTAGCTGTTAGAAATGTGTAATCTGTGCATCTTTTTGTAATCATTCTGTTGGCTTCTTTTTTTGTCAAATTGTGTGAACGAATAAAAGGTCAAAGCCAGTGAGCTTGGAGCGTCACGCCGTCTCATTATTACGTTTGAACCATATCTGCGAGTGTGTGTGTGTGTGTGTGTGTGTGGGGGGGGGGGGGATGTGATAAATGGGCGTTTTTGTTGTTGGTTTGTTTTTAAAGGAAATTTCTACTTTTGCAGAGATTTGAATATACAAGAAACTCTAAAAAAACAAACTTTTATCTAGCAGCTATTGTTTCAAAACAGTAAGAAACATCTTTTGAATTGTCCCACAGTAAATATGATAACTTTGTCATGTTATCTTTAATATAGAAGGTAGTCTTTGGGTTGGTTTTTGGAAATTTTTGCCAATTCATATATATATATATACTTAATATGAATTTATATACAATTTAAGCAATTCAACTGCGACACATTACTGTACAAGAAAGTATTTATTATCAAGAAAAAAATACATACTCCAAAAAGCATTATCTCCTTTTCCCCCCCTTCAATTCCTTTCATATCATAATTAAGTCATACAAATAATACAGCCATATACATCCCTATTAAATCTGGAAAAAATATCCTAGGTTGCGACCAAAGTTGTAATCTTGAAGAAAAAAACAATATGTAGAGCATAATTGAAACTTAACTGATTTGCAGACCAGTGAGAGAGAAATGATTGGTTAATCATAATTATTATTCTTGATGAACTATATTGTACTGTATAGTCCGATACCAAAAACGGAATGCTTTCATAATGCTTCATACTAGTATCTAACAGAGTACATTAATTTCCTTTTCCAGCCCATTTGATATTCATATTCAGGAAAAATGTATCCAATCAAAATTGATTAAAACTGACTAATTTATTTCAAATGAAACAATCATAATTAGGCCAATATTCCATAGTATGGAAAAAGATTATAATAATTGTATAAAAATTGTTAAAGCGGTTTATATATAATGAGAAACGAGTATAATTTTGCTTTCTTTATTTTTAAGAATAAATGTGGTAATTATTTGAAATTAGACTCCATCATTACTATAAACTATCGTATCTTTAACAAAAACAATTTTTCAAAAGTTTTGTTGTTGTTATCAAAAAGCCAATAACAACTTCATGAGAGGAAATGTGATTGAGAAGATGTTCTTATACAAATCAGCTATTCCTATAGCAATGCTTGCTCAGAGCGGTCAAGATAAGGAGGTAGTGATCAAAGTCTCAAGTATAGTACAGCTTGCAACAGGTTTGCCCTCACACATTGTAGCAACACAAACCTGTCAATACACACTGAATCCACCATACAAAAAGTTCAAAAGTAGTTTCAGTTGCTAGCTTATCTGTATGATTATTACAAGGGATGAATGTTACAAGGGTTGTTGACTAGAAATAAAACAATTTGGCACAGTCTTGATATCTTAAAAGTACATGTAGTTCCCTGCAGAAACTAGACTACACAAACTCAACCACACAAATATCTCATTTGTGAAGAGTTTACTTTCTCTTTCAACCCCCTTCCCTAAACATACATTAAAACATTAAACAGTTAATTGATTTTAATGGTACTAAAACAAGGGTACTCTTTTGTGCAATGTTAACAAACCCTAGTTGACAACATTAACATGACAAAAGATTTCACAGGTGTACTTGCACTGGCATAACATTACTTTAATTAATTTCCTCACATCTGATATCATCACAAATTTACTTGCATTTTTTTTTTTTAAAACCAGACATTGAATTCCTTCGTGTCTATGGGCAATTTTCCAGTAGGAAGAGCATGAAAGCCAAAACAAATAATGTGATAGCTACAGGGCATGGCTAAAGTGGGTTTACACATTGCAACCACCTTGGCCAGTAAACATAGCTCACTGCATGGCTTTTCAGATATCTACGGTCTGTGAATAGACCTGCAATGGGATCTGAAAGGGGGAGGTAGGGGGTAAGGGGAAGGGGAATAGGGGGAATTATTACAAAACTTGATCATTACTTGATTATTAAGGAACATTGTTCTAATCTTGCGATAATATTCTTGACATCCAATTATGATAATAGCTCTGAAGGATCCATGTTTTATTTTAATCAGCGCTTGGTCGATTGATAAGGAATACCACAGGATCAATGATGAGATTGGGGTTCCATGGTCGAAGCTACATCCCATATTTATGTCAAGCTGTGGAATAAAAACAAAACAAAAAACACAATTTTTAGCATAAAATTGGAAGTTATGTAATAACAGGAACTGGTAGAGACTGCTTTGGTGATAGTTTTTTTCATTCAAAGTTTTCATTTACATTTTTCAGATATTCAACTATTTATCTGTAAATGGAAATACTGTAATAATCTGAATATACATTACAGGTGTACAGGATTTAACAATATCTCTTAGCTCTTTACAACTACTATTACCTAACACAAACAACAACAACAAAAAACGAAAAAACAAGAGAAATATATATGTGTCTTTAAACTGCAAAACAACAACTTGTATGTTTGAAAATTAAAACAAACTTTCACTAAGACATGGAGTTTCATATGAACTTGGAAAATCGTCAACACTACGTATAAATGAATACACCAAAATCAACGCAGCATCAGATAAAAAATGTTCCCTGAAAAGCATGGCTCTTCAAAAACTTTAATATTCTAAATATTGCATGTAACATCATACAAATCAGGACAGATTGTTATGTCACATGTTCGTGTAGTCCCTTATAAATCTTTCTGTGTACAGTGCTTGTAACTTTACCAAGACTGGGCCAAATTTCTTATCATTTTGATAATTCCAGAATCTTGCAGTACACACCAATACTTATATGCTAGATGATCAACCTTTTCTGATCGATTCCACAACGTTTCTTTCACGATGCAATCGCATGACAAGAACTCGACTTTATCTTCAAGAGTTAAGCTTACTCAGACTATGAAATAACACCTACCTGTCTACCAGTGAATCTCTCATTTCCGTGGCGATGGCGGCCGGCTGACCCTCGCTGAGTTTGAAGACTTTTTCGATGACGGAGAGCTCGGCGGTCGTTGTGTCCAAGCCACAGAACGCACACCAATCGTTGACTACCATACCTCCCCCTAACACGTCGCTACCACGGTTCACTGTACCAGCCTGTTGCAATCATGAGGACAAGAGTTAAAATCTCAAGTTAAAGGGATATTAAGTGTGAAATGGTGTGCAAAGAAAACTGAAGAAATCAAATCAATACACTGAACTCTATAATTATTACCCAATATTATTACTATTTATTTTTTAGGGGGAGCTATATTCACTAACTGGGGGGCATGAAAAGGAATGTATCACATGATGGATTAGAATTTACAAAAAAGTACATCTACAAATTTTCGTATTGGAAAGATAATAGCTAATCTCCCTTGCTGAAATAATAAAATTGCCACATTTGGCATTTGAGATATTATTATGGCTTTTGAGATGAACACACAGCTGGACAACCCCATATCTCCCTTACCCTACCCTTGATGAATACAATAAAAAATATGAAATATAAAATGAATGAAAATATATTTCATTCTGCTCCCAACATTTAGATACATACCAGACTTACCAGTCAGCAACTAATTCAGCCTAAACAATCATGTGAAAAATAAATTTATATAAATAAAGAAAATTAAATATCTCACCACTAAGGGAACTTGTAATAATGATGAGAGTTCATTTTGTTCCTGCACTGAAGTCTTTGGATGTACCTATTGTGATACAGAAAATGGGTCGAATTGATTAATTGTCATTGATGAGTAAGCTGAGCAATTAGTTACATGAATCAAAATTTATTCAAAGTTTGCTAAAAATCAGTCTAAAATGTTAAGACATTTCAATTGCAGTTTACACTACTTGGCTGCTATAAACAATAACAATTTGAATATATGCATCCTATGCAGCTGTAAATAATCAATCATCATAATAATGTGCTGTATAAACAGTCCATCTGCACTGTAGTTTACATTACAAATAAAGGGTTCCATCAACCTTTCTAGTAGGTTTTCTTTGCATAACATGAATGAATTGAATATTGAAGCAAAATATGTTGAATACACTACAATTAGCGAAAGCTCCTTTTTCTCCCCTTCACCTTCTCATACACCATGTATGAAAAGACGGAAGCAAAAGCCTAAGAAGGGGTATTACTTTAGTTATGTATTTATACTCACTAATCAATACTTTTAATGATATAATTATGGATGAATGCTTCTAAACTACAACAGTCATCAAGGACCATTTCTCTATTTTTTCAAGGAATTCCTCAAATTATTCAAACTCTTCACTTCTTACAGATATTTAGAACTTACCAATCCTCCCTGATTACTGATGACACTGTAAGTACCAACCAGAACATTATCAGCTACTGTTTGTCTAAACACCTCGACTTTGAGAACATCTGCTATGATTTCTTCCGTTTCCTGTAACAAGAAGGGAAATATTGATAAAAACTAAGTCAAGATGAGCTGTAACAAAGCAAATATATCCTTCATATTCTTGTAGGACTCAAAGAAAGTAGAGTTGTGAGTTTCCTCACTCTCTATAAGTCGGTTTAGAAGTACATACCTGTATAATCATAGAAATGCCTCTGCATTAAAAATGACATGATAGAGTGGAAAGCTTGGGACCAAATTGAAGGGTGGTAATATAGGGGATCAACCTTGACAGGTTAAAGGCCTTTGTTGATCCCTCGCATCCACCACCCTTCATCCCTCTTTCATAGTACCATGTCAATGAATGTTTTTATATATTTATATTGTTTTAATTTATACTGATTTGTTTGTATATCTTTTGATATGTTTTTAAAGAGATGTGAAATAAAATTGAATTTGAATTTAAAATTTGTGTAAAGTTCCTATAGCCGTTTCTTTGTGCAGTCTGCAGTGCATGTGATCTTCAGCAAGACTTAGAAGATTTCCTTTAAGGCTGTGACGGGTAGTCGAATGCTCGAGTACCCGCACGGTTGACAAGTACTCGGGTACGATTTCTCGTACCCGAATATTCGGCCGCAAAAAAAAAAAAAAAAAAAAATCAAAAAATAAATAAATAAATAAATAAATCCAAAAAAATCCAAAAAAATTCAAAAAAAAAAAAAATTATAAAAAAACATGGCGTCCGAATATTCGCTTGTGAGCCTGGGAGTGTACTCGGGTACCTCATTACACTGTTGTGCACAGCCTTAATTTCCTTCCATTTGATCATCCATAACTTTACAGTATATATCAATTTTTATGTGTAATCAACCTTTTTCCCAATGCTTCCAGATAGTTTCTTTCACAAGTACTCTAGTTTATCTTTGTATGTATTTTATACTTTTCTATTCTTTCAATTTTGTGTGCATGCCTGACAGGCCACATACATGTATTATGATAATACTTTTGATATAAAATATGTTCATTATTTCATCAAACTTGGTATGATAGGGGATACAAATTATCATCTACCTGATCTGTCTCTGTTAAATAACTTAGCTGAATAAATCTGTGTTATCTATCTCCTTACAATATTACACTGATTATAAGGAGCTTTGACGATATTCTTTGATAAGAATCTATACCCAAAATTGTACTTATCATGAAGTGTTCAAATGTATTTGCAATTGGTTCAAACAGAGATTTCCTAATCTCTGCAGAACACTTGCCGATCATCTATGCTTTTAGATACAGAGAACTAGAGAACTATGGATATTTATTTGGATACCGTCTCCAAGAAGAGCACTTTCCTTTCATTCAAGATATGCAAAAATCGGTGGACAAATTCATTACTTTATATCTCCCACATAAAAATTCAAGAATGTTGGATATATGAACAAGATGCAAGATTAGATCATAAGTCTGAGTGTAACCCTGAGACTTATCCAAGCCGTAATCTTAGTAAATTGAACTGGTACCAAATGGGGCACTCTGCAGTTAAAGCCTGTCTGCACTAGTTTGGCCAGGAGGGATTAGACCTCCCTCAGGCTCCCTGCATGGTCACTGACAGGTGGTTATCTTATCAAATCAGCTCTCAATTAACTTAAGAAAAAGGGGATCATGGGGGACCAACGGGTACCGCTTGTCCGCTTAGGCATGGTTTGCTATATAGAGGGTGCCAACTGCCAAGTAGCTTCAAGTGGTGCAGTCCTGTTTTAAGCCATTACTTTCGATATATTCATGAATATATGCCTCTGACTACGACTCACCTTGTCCAGATCTGGGTGTACTAAAGCTACGTAGTCGTTGCAGGCGATGACATTACCGAGTGCAGACAGTTTTTCTTCTATTCTCTGGATTTTAACACTGTCTGGAAGGGAATTGCGAATGTGCTGTAGTTCTTGATCCGTTGTGGAGTTGGGGACAAGCAGGCCGTGTCTGTTGCCTGTCAAAACGGAAAACAAATAGTTGGCATTGATCATTCAAAGCAAGAAGTGAGGTGAATATCTCACCGTCAGATTTAAAAATATTATCTTAATGAGGGCTACTAAATTATTTGATCATGAGTAGTCACCAAATGCAAAATGGAAGGAAAAAACTACAAGTGAAGCATATGTAGACCAGTTTACAACCTCAGGGGATTTAAAGATGACATCAAATGTCAATCTAACTTTAATGCATGTTGCTTTGATGAGAAGCAGAAGAAAAAGAGAGAAAATAAAGATAGACAACCTAATGAAGAAGTTGTATTTCAAGTAAGATAATTTTTTCCAGGACTCTATTTTGTAGATTTATTAAGCCCTCTAAAGTTTTCTCCAGAGCTAACTTCTCTCTTTGCTCCCATGTATTCTATTATTTTGCTGAATCCGCCCTTGTGCGGAGTTTGCATGACCCACTGATCACCTACCTGCAGCAAGACTTCCAAGGATTCTGCAGCCATTTATGGAAGAATGAACAACAGGAATGGCGTCTCCAAGCTCTCCTTCAAATAAACTGCAGGAGTAAAGTGAAACATAATTGATTTAATAGAATGCTTGACAAACCATGACATGGCAAGAACATTTATCTAGGAAACCTTGGACAATAGTAGATGGATAAAAGTACATGTATGGCAGGGATTAGGGCGGCAAGTATACAAACCAAGGTAATGTTTGACACAATCACAGCAGATCATCACAGTAGCCAAGTAGGATATATTTTTCATTCATTTTTTCATCCATTCCTTGGGCTTAGTCAGTTAGTCCTTGACTTTGGTTTTATTATTTTATCTAATTTTTGCCTTTTGTCTTTGAAGTTTAAACCAGCATGTCAAGACAGAAGAAACAAGGTTTTCTGTGAACTGTGACCAGTGCTTGACCCTTGAAGATTTTGAGAATCAATAAAGGGTGCTTCAACTTTTAAATAGATCCTTACATTTTGTTAAAACATCTGCAATTTTCATTATCAGTAGGGACGCTCGTCCGAGAATAAGGATCGTCCGCATAAACAAATATCGTCTCCATACACTCTGACAGACCCATCCTAAAAAAAAAGGTCTGTCCGCATTTTCGCCGATGATTCTGATTTCCGATCCGCGCGCTGGCGATGCGAAAACGGATTCCGCGATGATGCTCCTTCATGCATTTCGCATTCACTTTACACAGAGATTTTCATGTCATGTCATAAACGATAAATCCTCGGGAAGACGGACAACCCATTACACGGAATCCGGTTTTCGCATTTCCAGCACGCGGATCGGGAACCCTACAGTACACCCATAGGGCGCTGAAGAGAAAAGACGCCCATGATTTGTCCGAGGATATCCTCGTTTATGCGGACAATCCTCATTCTAGGACCAGCCCCCCTACCGATTATTTATTTTATTGGCTTGCTTCATTCAATTGACAATTCATTTCAATAAATTAACAAATTTCTCTTTCTTAATCTTAGTTTTAGAAATACAAATAATTCTTTATTTCCTGTATTATATAAATTGCAATATCACTTCATGTTACTTGTTAAAACATCATCGATCATGACATGAGGAAATTATCGAGAGAAAACACAATAGACGACATCGTTTTTTAAATCAAATAACATTACAATTCTGATTTTCTACAACATGTTTTGAAGCGTGCGGGACTACAATAAAAGTTCTTGCTCGTGCTTACCTGTAAAAGTTTTCAGAACCTCCTATCGCCACGAGGCAGTATGCATTTGTAAGTTTGCAAAATACCCCAATATCATTGTTGCTTTCAAACTGTGTTCGAAGAGCCATATTTGAAGATTTGTTAACAGTGAATTGTCAAAATTGTAAGCTAAACAGTATCCTCGTCTCGAACACACACACGTGAAAGGAGAATATACTCGATATGTGCGTATTCTTACGCGACAGTCCTTGTTAATGTTGCATATGAATTGTGCAATAATTTTCAAAGCCAATGCAACATTGACATCTGACGCCTTTAGGCGACGTGATGGGCGTGATGGCCATCGATGTCCATGATGATTAGGATTAAACAAACAAACAATTAACGGACAAACTGCCCCTTATTTTGAAAAATTAATTGTATAGATCTATCAAAGTTTCTGAATTATTTTGATAAAAAATACATTAACGACTGTATTCTTAGACTACGCATTGACGCAGTTTTCTCTCCGGACAAGGAAGTATGCCGCGGGTTTTCAGAAGACCGAATCTTCTTCTTCTTCTTCCAAGACAGGGTAAAATCAATTAAAATTACCAAACTAAGTATTTCTTAAGATGTTAATGATGATTAGGTAAATTTTTTGATAACTATCATCAATTGAGATGTAACTACATAGAGGGTATAATTTAGTGAGCGGATTGTGGTTTTGAGGCTGTTTCACAACCTCGTGTACAGTTCCTGTAAGTTTATATATTCTTGCATTGTACATTGTATGCATGTAAATTATACGTTCGTGCTATGATTCTGTGCACACAAAATGGAAGCGAGATTGAGGTGCAGTTGGACGTATATCGTCTGCTACTGCAAAGTTGACGCATCCTCACCTTTGTATGACTCTCAGCTCCGTTGATCATTAGGTGGTCTGTTGAAAACAGATCACCTATTGTTTTCGTCAGAATTTTCTTTCTTTATTATTATTCTTTATTTTTATTTATTTCTCCCCACTTTTTTGTGTAAAGGATAACTCAAGATCGGTTTAGTCAATTTCTTTCAATTTTGGCAGTCATAGGTCATTGTCATGAGACGTGACAGTAACCTTTTCAAGGTCATCAAGTCTTCATGACGTCATCCAGGCGCCATTTTGTGTTTTTTTTGGTACTTTTTACTCAGGATTATATCTTCATAACGGAAAGACATTTCGTCCTTGTTTTCACGAAGTGACGGTAGTGAGGAAAATCGTAACGCAAAGTGAATGCAATTTTTTTTCACTACCGTCACTTCGTGAAAACAGCGACGATTTGTCATTCATATTTATCATGATTAAGGTCAATGTCCGTCCGGTCAATTTCCGATCAAAAAACGCGCGCGCATGCGTACGTCCGCGCGTCAGCGCGCGCGCAAAAAATAAAAATGCTCCAAATCGTTTAAAATTAATTTTGCATACGTTTCAGGCCATTTTAAGCGTTTCGCAAAAAAAAGCTCGCACGCGCGTGCGAGCGCGTTTTCGCGCGTACTGGTATTTGCCAACATAAAATCGCAAAAATTTCTCTGTCATCATATTTGGCACATTTTTCCAAGCATTTTGATACCTTGTTCACCTTTTTCTGCCCATTAATAACGGAATGAGCGTCCGTTTAAGATAATGTCCTTGCGTGCGAGCTCTTGTAATACATAGCATACATGGGCAAAAACATGCCTATACAAAATCCATTGTAGCGCTTTAGGATGCAAGATGAACCCAATTTTGTTTTCATATTTTGATAGAGTATGAATTGGAGATATGATTTCATGTCTCATTTGACCCTCAATTAACTCATGACGTCATCATAATGGCCTCCGAACTCAAAATTTCAATTTGCATATTATGACGTCATCATATTTTTGGAAAATTGATTGTATCTCTGTAAATATTGATCAATTTTCATCCAAATTTCGATATGTTTTAGCTGAGACAATTTTCTACAAATGTTGTAACCACGAATTTTCATTTTGACGAAAGCATCATGGCGTATTTTTGCGATTAAAGGAGGCATGTCAATTTTTCACATTTTGCGTGTATTCTCTATGGGACATGACTTTTTCTCAAAACTGGATTCTACATTCTCGTCTTTCGGGAGCAATATCTTTGTCGTTTTATCTTTGTTTACGCTGAGCTTTGAGTATGTTGTAGCTGAGACAATAAGCTATCACAGGTGTGACCTTTATTTTTCGATCAGATGCCGGGATCATGCTCATATCTTACTTGCAAAGAGGGATTTGAGAATTCCATTTTTCCGTTTACGTGTATTCTCTATGGGAAATGTTTCGGTATATCGGTAACGCACTTGACTTCCGACCTCGAGGTCCCTGGTTCGAGTCCGGGCGTCTCCAACAATTTTTTTTCTTCATTTTTTTTCTTTTTTGACTTTTCAATGATCATAAAATTGAAAACAGACCACCTAATTCGTCACCATGACGAATTCAATTTCTAGTTTTATGATTAGTTGTGCATATTGACACAATTAAAACAAAATGTTTGTGATGAAAGGTAAAACATAGTTTTGATAAATACTGTACCCAGAGGACTGTACTTGCACTGGAAGAAGAAGATTGATTTGTTGCATTTAATTTCAACACAAATTACAAGCAGCTAGCAGTCGACGGTCCACGGTCCATTTGAAAGCAATAATTGTCAAGACAAAAGTGTAACTTATTCTATAATGCTTGTCTTGTTTACAGCTAGGATGGATTTCATTTCAATACTGGCATAGGAAAACATTGTGCATCCTTCATTTAATGTATTAATTATGTTTGAGATTTCTTGCCAATCTGAAGAAGATTATGAGAACGATAAGTAGGTCTACTCGTTCGTTCTAAACTTCTAATCGTCTACAATTTTATTTGTTAACAGTGACAACTGTGGCATAATGACTACCAAAAAAGCAGCCAAGGCCAACTTGATGTATAGTTGCAAGATGTGCCCTTACACCGATGGTACCCAGGAGGCGATTGCTGTCCATTTTCTGAAGCAACATATGGACGTTGACTTCTGCTCTCTCAGTGAACCTGTCACCAACACTTCTCAAGCTTGCATGGAAGAAGGCACAGATCAGAAGGAGACAACAAATGGTGAAGAACCAGGGAGGACACTACGAAGACGCAGTCAGAGGAAAGGAAAAACGACTACATCCACAACTGCAGAGGGTTCGAATTTGCTTGAAGATGAGGATCAAAATAGATTAGCAGAGGATTCAGATAAATGTGGGAAAGAAATGAGAAGTGCGAATAGGTCCAGGAGGCAAGCTGTGGTTAAGGAAGCAGATGGAAGTAGTGCACATGAGAGTAACGATGAGCATCTAGGTCGTGGGAAGAGAAAGAAGAGCACTCCTAAGAGGTTTAAAACAGAGAGTGATCAGTCAAACGAGACAGACACAAAAGTTGATAAGAGTTTGTCTCCTGCAAGCACAAAAACATTACGGAAAAATGACAGTCATGAAACGATGAGGAAAAACGAGGGAAACGTAATCAGTCAACAGGTTGAAGAAGTTTCTCCTGAAGTGACGAGTTGTAAACAAAAGACCATTTCCGATACCAAAGGCCAGACTCAAAAGCCTATTGGGAAAAGGGCTGTTCCAAAACTGTTGAATACTGTCAAAGAAAAGGCAGAGCTTTCACAAAACGTGACTACATCAAGATCAACGAGAAGAAGTTCTAAAGCATCAAGTACATCTATCAAAGTTGAGACAATTAATCAAAAGATTAAGAGACTGCCAATACCATTCGAAAATTTCAAGAAAAAGCTGGACTGCATGGTGAACGATTGGAAAATAGAACAGGAGAGAAAAAGAGAGGGCTTATTTCAAACTTGTTCTTTCGCAAACTGTTTGATAAAATTGACGGAAAATGAGTTAAAACTGCACGAATCCTGTCATGTTAAATCAATGGATGGCCTGCGATGTCCCAATTGTGAATTCATGTGCATTTATTGGTGGCTCATGCGGAAACACCTACGGAACAAGCACAAAATGTGGATAGAGAGAACCTTTCAGTGCGACCAAGAGAACTGTGAACGTAAGTTCATTCGATCTAATCAACTTTGCAAGCATGTCATGGACAAGCATTTCAAAGAAGATCTTCTAGATAGAATACTGAAGGGGGAATTCGATCACAAGGAGTTTGAGATAGATGAGGCAGAAGAACAACTGGTTCCTACATCTGTGCGCAAGAGGCGACAGGTTCGTCCAGACGAGACTGGTGAGAGCCCGAAAAAGAATAAGAAAAGGCGATTACGTGATGTAGTCGGTGACAGTGATGCAACCGAGAATGATCACAGGGGTAAAGTCACGTTTGTATGTGACCTCTGTTTGTCCAAATTCAAGGATGAAAACACCATGGAAGCACACAAGAAAGAACATGAGACAAATCAAGAGAAGATGCTGTTCTGCCCAGATTGTGGAAATGTCTGCGATGGTAGCGAGATGCTGAAAAACCACTACCGCAATGAGCACAAGAGGAAGCTGATGCGACATCAGTGCGAACAATGTTCCTTTGCAACCGATAAGTTTTATCAAATGAACGCACATCTAGCTATACACACAGGACAGAAGGGCGTTATGTGTGACCAGTGCGGAAAGTGGCTGGCCAACCAATACAATCTGAAGGTCCATGAGTACAGGAAGCATTCTTCTAAGGAGCAAATGACTGTCTCGTGTTCAGCATGCCCGTATAAATGTGCAGATAAATCAATCCTTAGAGTAAGTACTTGTCTTAAGAATACTACAGTATTGTGATGTCCTAATGGTTCTTGTTATGGCAAAGAAATTGCACAACATCTTATCACAGATTTGATGAAAGAGCTTGGAGAAAGTTATCTAACATAAATTAAAAGGGTCCAAGTATCCAGTATGTTAATGGTTAATCTGTAATGTTTATGAAGTCGAAGGGAGATTAGTATATGAGGTATCAGAAGGTATTAGTAGCCTGAAGATGATGAAGATAAATGTGTCTCACAATGAAACACCTGTATTAGGTGTGTCATTCGTGAATTTGATTGAAGTGTTTACAAAATCATAAACATCTGAAGTCTCAATTTGTGGTTGTTTTCTTCTTCATTTTGGTAATTACTTCCACATATTCTATCCCTGCTTGCAGGATCACATCAAACAGCACCACAAATCCATGCTCAAGAACCCCATCTACCACAACTGTCCTCACTGCGACTACGTAGGTCATAAGCGACAGAGCCTGGAGTTCCACATGAGGATCCACATGGAGCAACGTCGGTTTAAGTGCCATCTATGTCCATACGCCAGCAAGACCAAGAATCATCTTAAGATACACATGCAAACGCATGATGGCTTTCAGTCTGCTACCTGCCCTGACTGCGATTTCAAAGGTTTGTAAATGACTCTGTACCTTCAAAGATATAGGTGTACAAGGCTGGGGTGGGGGGGGGGGGGGGATTTAGGACTGCGGCCCCCAAGCATTTTGAAATTACCATTATTCGGGCAACTGTCACTTCATTTCGTGCAGTGAAGGGGTCTTTTTAAAAATTAAAACAAATCTTATCTAATATATTTTATTATAATATTTTATTTATTATAATTTTATTCTAATATATTAGATAAGAAGATATGAAAACATACTTTTTCACCCTTATGTTGCTATATGTTTAGGTTTAGGTTATGTTTAGGTTAGGCAAAGTTGTCCCTGGTCAAACATACCACTCTTGGCAAGCTCGGGGTACCTTGAGAAACTATCATTCTGCTGTAGATGTCTTTGGCACCAACAGCAGGGATAGGGGAAAACTCGAGAGCAATGTGGATGTGGGGACTGGGGATTAAGCATTTTACCAGTGACATTTGCTCCTGGGATACTATCTCGTCAAAGATAGAGGGTTGGAGCCTAGGTTGCGATTTGGGGTTATGGCTAGGTAAAATTGTTGAGTTCAAGGTTGAAGTGGGGAACTTCATAGACATTAGAAATAAACTGCTGGAACATATTGTACAATTTAACGTGGGCATTGACTGTTTATTTATAAGAATTAAATTGTTGTTGTTTGGTTTTTTCTGTTTCATATATGGATGATTTGGAGGACATACATGTAGGATGTAATTCATTTGACAAATAATTCAGATCTTTTGCTTGATTTTTTCCTTGTTTTAGCTGCATCAAAAAAGCGTCTTTCTGAGCACATAATGCGGCGTCATCTTGATGTAGAACCCTATCTGTGCAAGGTATGTGGTTGGAGGACTGCCTACAGTGGAAACATGTGGAAACATATCAACCAACACAAAAAGAAGTTGGGTGATGACATGCAAGACGAGCCGGTTGCTGTGGAACTTGAACTGCTGAAAGGCACTATTCTGCCCGAGATGCCGAAAGCACCGACAGGGAAGACCCGTGGGCAGTCTGGTGTCGGGAACATGCTGGGGGATTTGGTGCTGAGCAGCTCACAAACTGATCAAGTTGACATATGCCTAGATGAACTTTCAGGAAAACAGGATGCTAGTAATGCACCAGGGAATGAACATCTGCAGGTGTTGCAGTTTTCCGGGGATGATGCTCAGAGGACCTACCTAGGTGGCGGTGATGAAGAGATACAGATTGTCCAGATCGGTGAGGATGCCCTGGGTGTGACCCCAGGTATCCGGGAGCAGGTGTTAGCCCACATCCAGCATGGAGACTCATCGCAGCTTCAGCTCCAATCAAGTCGTATGGAGATCTTCATCACTCATGATGGCAATGCTGGTCAATCTGAGGAGGCCGTGGAGGTGCTGCATGTCAGGGAAGACGGGAGCATCGTCTCTTCAACGATGAACAGGGATGTTGAAGTGGCTGTACTAGCATTAGCGCAGCTTGAACCTGGAACCCATGCTACAGAACTTCCAACTGCTGGTGGAGATGGGGGCCGGATAACTATTCTTCAAACTGTCCAGCAAAATGTGAGTATAACTAAGCTCAATCGCTTGATGCAACACAGTGGTGGATCCAGGGATGAGGGCTGGCGTGGGGGGGGGGGGGGGCATAGGAAGCGCACACCCCATCTTTTTGAGAGCTATACCACAAATGTATACATGCATTGTTTATTTTCGCACAGCCTTTTTATATTTTGGCTAACTCCCATAACATTGGTGGGTGCTCCTTCTATTTCAAAATCTTACATTTAGAAGTGAGTAACTGCAGATCAATCCAGTGAAACATTTTCAGAAAATCACTGTTGGTCATGATCAATAAAAACCTCCCGAGATATATATACCCGGAAGAAAATTTTAGATATCTTTTTAGCTGTGCTCATTTTGTATTTTGGTCGATCAATTTTTGTTCTGTGACACATAGATGCAAACAAAAATATTTAAATAATTTTTGTAAAAGACTAAAAGTACAAGTGTATGTACATATTTTTTTTGTTGTTGAAAAAACATTGTATTCATTTATATTTTCTTCGACTTTCTTTTCTTACTTAAGTTTCGCGTACAGCATGCATGTATTTGAGCATTGATAGTCAATGAGATTACCCATTGGAACCGTATACGATTTCCTAATTTAAGAATATAAACAAAAATCAACTTGACAGAACTAGCATGACTGGTAATGTGTTTATGTCAAGAGCTTTATTATGGTTCAACATTTTGAATGACTTCTGATAATTATTGTTATTCTATGAATGAATTATTTCGCTATACTAATTTTTTTCGTTAAATTGTATATCTTTACGCAGCAAGAAACCAGTATGGAGTCTAACCCAGCAGTTGGTGGCTGTTTAGAAGGCGGCATTCAAGTTGAGCCCTTGGTAAACAGCTGCAAGACCTTTACAGTTGCAGACACGGTAATGACGATACCGGCACCGGGACAAAGTGGTGACGGCTTGCCTTGTAACCCTCAAGAACCTACCCCTTCAAGAGTTTAGAATAAGGTCAAAATATGGATGCGCACATCTTGAAGTTCTTTACCTTACCCTCTAAGACAATAACACTGTTATCTATCAAGATAACAATTGCCATTAGGCCTAACAAAATATATGTTGTATTGCCCTTTAGGTGCCAAAACGTGGTTCAGTCGGTCGGTCGGAAATCTTTTTTTTTTTTTACTCCCTCTTCGTGCTGATATTTCTCAGTTTTTTTTCTAACGGTTTAAAAACGGTTGAAAAAATAAAAATCTTTTTTAAAAAGCTGACCATAGATTTCAAGATTTTGGGGTCAGTTGCAAAGGGCAATACAACATCTTTTGTTTAGACCTTATCACAGCATTACCACATTGATAGCTTTTGGTCCTCGCGGTGAAATATTTCCTGTAGATATATTGCAAAGTCAGACACATTTGTATTCTACTAGTATCACAAATTGTTTAAAAAGGAAACAAGAAAGAATTGAATTTAAGTAAATTTTTCACCTTGTTAAAATATGTTAAAAAACCTGGTCTGCTCATTCCCACCTCCATTCAAAATGGTATTTCCTTGTAAATCTCTGATTATGGTATCAACCGCAGCACACCAAATTTTACTTGGTATAGGTTCAAAACTGTCTAAGGCTATACCTTTCAGGTCCTAGGAGAGACTAGCATCCCTGATAAATAATTTAATTTTTATTTTTATTAAATAATAATATAATTGCATTTATATTATTCTAATTTTTGTACAATATCATTTCATAGGTGTATCACATTGGAATGTTTTGTTGTGTACGCTTCTTCAAAAATTCAGAACTATGCCCCTACAAGTACAAGAGTACAAGTAGAACCTTGACTCATCATTGGGCCTGTCACCGGGACGGGGTGAGGGGGGGGGGGCAAAGGGTTATTTTAATATTTGTCTCTCAGTCGCAAGGATATCCAGCAGGAGTGAGTTTCTTTGTTGCTCCATCAATCCATTATAAAATTTGATTGTATTTATTTGATATTTTCTTTGCTGACAAATTTAGAGCTTTATCATTATTGCAGCTGATTACCTCGAGGTTGAATATTTGTTACAAAATAGCTAACTTCAATAAAAACAAAAATTATATAGACATTGTGTTATATTTTTGTTATTTCTCATAAATAATCAGAAACGAGTGAGAGAGAGAGAGAGAGATAAGAAACAAAGAATGATGAAAGAATAAATAGAGGGTGGAAGATGGTTAGGAGAGAGAGAGAAAGAAATGAATACAGAGTGAAAGAGGGATGGGAGGGAGATAAAAAAAAGTGAGAGAGAGAGAGAGAGAGAGAGAGATAAACGAAATCATAATGAAAAGTTCAATGTAATATGTAATTTTTCGTCATTCATTAATTTAAGCAGTAATAGAGAATCATAAACACTTCTACTCTGCCTTTACACAGTTAAACTTTAGCATCCAGAGAGAGAGAGAGAAAGAAAGAGATGAAAGTGTCAAGCAGGTCCCTCTAAAATATTTTCATAGTGATTAGCCTTGTGAGGTATTATATCGAATTACATGTTTTAGGTCCAGGATAAAATAGAAAACGTAGTCGATTATTGACTAATTTGATCCTCGAATAATAGATTGTTGCTTTTTCAACTTTCGAAATACAAATCATTTACAATGTTGGTAATTATTACATTTTTTCAAATCTTAATTATCAACCTAGCCTTTTCATTCTCAATATAATTAACGATTGAACTTGTTACAAAATACTGGTTTTTTAGTATATTTACGCCCAACTAGGATTTTTGTATAAATGAAGCTTGAATGTAGGCCGGCCTATACATCTAGATAGAGAAAAAAAGAAAGAGAGAGCTAGAGAGAGAGAGAAATTAGGTGTATTCAAATGAAATTCGTCATCTATAACTCGAGCAGTAACGCCAACTTCTGTGGGGAAAATTCACTACTTCCAAATATAATAGTAATTTTCGTTGGATAAAGCTTCAAACTCTTATAAAGCTTTTCTCTGCTCATCATTATTGTATATGGCTCCGGATTATGGCAAGAAAATAAAAATATTCATTGATTTTTTACTATAGGCTATAGCCTGTTCTAAATACCTCAATTCTTCTTAAACGCTGTAAATGATTCCACATCAATTAGAGAAACGAAAAGAAAGAAGATAAATTGACAAAAGTTTGATACATGGTCGAGTCCTAGGGAAAAAATGCGCTCCATTTGCGCATGCTCTGTTCTTCTCAATCAATTTTATGCAAACACGACTCGCACAAGTCTAACCAGTAGAAACTTAGACTGCGATACCTAGTCAAGTAACCAAGAATTTCAAGCCAGAATTTTACTTCTCTTTCGATATTTTGTTCTTCATTACCTTGGTAAGTTACATAATAATCTTTAGATTGTTTTTATTAGATTAACATGGAGAATACTATCGTTATTTGTGACTAAATTGTAATTTTACCTGTGTATTTTTGTTCGCCGTTAAACATGTTTCAAGATGGCGGCCCGTGCAGAGCCTATTCACGCACAAAACATAGGCTCCCATCGCATTTCAGCTCGTTAATTGTGTACGTGTACGTACGTACGTAAACTGAGTTGTGTGTGCTAGACTTCGAATTATGTTGATTGTACTCTATTTTGATAGTCAACCTGTGAAGCAACAAGACCACTGGCTCAATTGTTATCCTTATTTTTAATTGTAATTTAGTCTAGCAAAAGTCAAGTCTTTGTTTGGGGCTCACGAGATATGTAGACCAGGCTGTGATGCAATAAATAAAAATTGAAGTTTGAGTGTTGTGTTTGTAAGGCACAAGTGGCAGGTCGGATAGACTAGAGATCGACGGGAGGAGCTGATGGGGTAATGTTTTTCACCCAAGCCAGGGGCTGTACTACTGGGGCGTGGCCTCGGCCTGGTTGCTCCATCTAGTCTACGCTCGCTCGAAAGAAAAGCGCATTTCATCTCATAACTTTGTATTTGCTTGCCTTTTCTGCTCGGTGACTGTGCATTTACACAAAAATGAAAATAAAAAATAAACTAGATTTAGTCTAGATGCTGCTTGTAAGTATCGGCCTGCATGGTGCATCCGCAAGCCTACGTCTGCTCGAAGTTAATTACATCAGTCATGGTGCGGCTCAAGAAAGAAGCTGATTAAAAAGTAAAGTACGGTACAGGAAACGGGACAGGAAACAGAAAGAAAAAAAAAGAAAGAAAGAAAATAGTAAAAAAAACGGAGTTTATGTCATGATAGGGCATCATTACTTACAAAACTTGTGACAGAATTTGCGTTTATTTTCTAAAGATAGTAGAGGACTTAATTGTTTAATTGCACTATACTGCCTATCGCGTAAAATACTTACAACTTACGAGGGGGAGGGGCAGTGGGTACCTTCCACCTATCATTTTGTATTCTTTAATTGTTTAAATCATTTTCGAGTTGTCTCTCAGTCTCTCTTGTCATTTTTTTAGATTATTTTTTTAATATAACATAAATTATTTTTAAAAAAATTGTGCTAATAGGTGACGAAATATTGGCCAATATTTGCAAATTTCGGGACCAAAAAAAAATTTATAAACAAAAAAAAATCCTTTTTACCCCCCCCCCCCCTACCCCCCGCTCATTCAAGGGCTGGCTGAGTCGTTGCGCAAGTTTTGGGACAAAAACAAATAAAAATGCCCTCTTACCCCCCCCCCCCCCCGCTTATTCAGCGGCTGGCTGCGTCGTTGCGAAATTTTCGGCGCGATTTTAACATTTTAAAACCCCCCCCTTCGAAAAAATCACGCGTACTCGCCTGGGGTCTGTACTGTAGATGCAGGGTTTGTCGCAATTTAAATCATCCTGTTGTTGATCTGAATTATCTGATATTCCATTGACTTGTGTTATTCAAGAAATTCTTAGTTTAACATGTTTTAAAAATGGCTGTTTCCCCCTACTTGTATACAGTTTTGTTTCTTTGTTTCCTTCCTTATGCTGTCCTGTGGATTTCTCACTGATTCACATTTCTTTTATCATTAACTATGTATGTTTTTCCTATTCCCTTTACGACCTTTCATTATGTTATTCTTTGTCATCCTATCGTCTGTTTTCCCCCATTTTTAATTTTAGTTTTATCTTTCGTATTTTATTCTATAACTAATTAGGCAATAATTGCCTTTTTTATACTTCTTCCGTTTTTTGGTTGTGCCCTGTCATCTTCTATGTCTAATTGTCTATATTTCAAAATGTTAATTTTTGTTCTTATCCCTCCGTCACTTTTTTTCTATCTTTCTGATATTTATCCTATCATTTTTTCGTCCATCATTTCAAATGCATATTTCTTTGCTATGTTGTATTATCTTCTCTATACTTATCTAGATGCTATTCTTTGTTTGTATCCTTCTTTCATTTTTTGTCTCGGTTTGCTGGAATTTTGTTTTTGTTTTTCAAACAAAATTGTGTATTTTTCATACCATTTATTAGGTAATTAAGCTTTATTAATATGCTTGAGGCCATCATTATCTTGTCTTACCCACTACTGTAGGCACACGCATCGTGGACATTATACCCAATTCAATCATTTCAGTTACTTAAAAATTCAGAAATTATTAACCTCATGTTAATTCTTCCTTTCAATTATATATTTTATTTAGAGGTAATGAAAAATATCTTAATGATCAAAGAAAAAGATCTGAAAATTCATTCAAAATCTAATGATAAAACTGAGAAAAAAAAAAAATCGCGATTATGAATTATGATTTGTAAAAAAAGGAAAGAAGAAAAATATGATTTCATCTCTTGTGTCCTAATCCTGCATGCATAGATTTAAAAAAAAACACGAATGAATAATGCAGGTATCAGGAAATTACGCCTATAATAGGTTAAAGACAAAAATACTGCGAATTGACAATGCCGTAAGAAAGACTCGATAGCCGCCGCCCTTTCCCCATATTTCTCCTTCTCTTTTTCTTGGTTTGTTAATATTGTACAGGGACACTGTCAACGCCCGTAGGTCTATCAGAGTTGGATTTTAAGGATAAGCTTACAAGCCTACTCTGATAAAAATACTTCGAATAATAGATGCATGCATGTACCTATTTGCATGAATTTCAGTCACTACCCCCCCCCCCCTCACCCTCCATGATGAACACAATATTTGTATTAATACTTTTGTGCCGTTTGTTCATGATAATTTATCGAAGTTTTTGGTCTCTTTTCATTTATTCCTAGATTAAATCAAGATGGATGAACCCGCAGGAGAAGTTCAATTTCGCTGTAAGCTTTGTCAATTTACCGGATCTGATAAGACCGAAATTGCGGAACACTTTCTAAGTGAACATATTGAGGTAGAATATATCACACCCACAAAGAAGGGGAAGATAGATAAGGAGAAGAAAGAAAAACTTTTATACGAGAAAGAAAAAGAGGAAAATGATAGTTTTACTGAAAAGTCGCCATCAAGGAAACGCGGTCGACCAAGGGGCAAGACGTCAAGTAGTGTGAAAAGTCCAAAGATTGCATTTTCTCCAGAGCCAGCGACTTCTCAAGATGATCCGGGGCATCTCGGCCGTGGAATGAGAAAAAGGAAGAAGAAACTCTCATTAGATGAAGTGAACAGTGAAGATGTTGACGATGGCGATGATGACGATGGTGATGAAGACGATGGCGATGATGACGAAGATATTTTGGACGATGAAGAGCATGATAATGATAGCGAAGTCGAAGATGAATCGACGGAAGAGCAAATTTCGAATGAGGCGAATAAGAATACGATTAAACTAAAACCATTGGAGTTCAAACCACGACGTCGAGGTCGACCACGGAAAAATGAACGGCGATCTCATCGGAAGAGGGACCGAAACTGGAGCACCATGGACGATGGCAAACCTAAAAATGAAGAGCGTGTAAAATTAAATCTTGTTGTCCCTATGAAGGTGTTTAAAAAGATCCTTCGGGATCGTGCTGACGAGTGGCAGAAGACATACGATGATGAACACAGTCTAAATCTGTTTCGTTGTGAGGTCGAGAGATGCCGTGGGATGGGAATGCCAGAAGCTGAGTTTGATGTCCACATGAAATGTCATGTGTCTAACATGGAAGGATTTCGCTGTTTTATCTGTCAGTTCATGTGTCTCCACTGGCGCAACATGCGTCATCACTATTGTAAGGTTCACGACCAAATGCTCAGTAAAGTCACCTGCGACTTCGAGGGATGTCAAAAGGAGTTTCCAAAGTATGGTGCTCTTAGAACTCATGTTACAATATCACATATCAAGCCAGACTTGGTCACAAAACTGAGCACATCTACGTCCGATCTATCAGAGTTCTCGTCCTACTTGGACAATGTGAAAATCAAGAAAATAGGAAAGGAAGACCACGAAGAAGATGACGAGGATGACGGAGAGGAACCAAGGAAACAACGAGGTAGACCTCCAAAGCGTAAGAGGCCTGTTGGCCGACCGCCTAAAGACACTGAAGGCTATAGTAGGAGGCAGAATTTACAACACAGGGTGCATGGGGAAGATCGAGAGAAGTTCCAGCGTAGACTTGTGGCATTTGTTTGTGAGGTTTGCAACGCCAAGTTCAACGAGGAAGAGAAGTTAATGGAACACAGCCTCCGACATTACCATAATGATAATAACCAGATCAACTGCACAGAGTGCGAAGGGTTTGTCACGGGCGAGGAGTCCTCACTTCGCATTCATATGTCCGAGGAGCACAAGAGGTTGCTGCAGCTGCACCGATGCGACAAATGCAACTTCTCTTCGAATCGGTTTCATGATCTGAAGAAACATAATATCGTCCACACCGGCGCGAAGAACTTCATGTGCGATAAATGTGGGAAGTGCACCACAACGCCATACAATCTGAAGGTCCATTACAGACGAATGCATGCTTCAGACGAAGAGAAGAAAATCAAGTGCATCTCATGCGAGTACAGGTGTGCAGACAAGGCCGTTTTGAAGGTAACCTTTCACTTGACGTATTTTCCAGATTTGCTGTAAATATGTATAAAAGCTTGGCAATTTACTCATTTATAGATGAATTTCACGTAGATTGATATAATGATCATCAGCAAATATTTTATACAGGTGCAAGTAAATGTGGAGTTAACGCGGTCTCTCGACTTTTTTACATAATCTCTTTCTCTTACCATATTGTTTGTTACCAATATCTTTCTGACAGGATCACATTCGACAAAAGCATGGCCTTCTCATCAATGGTGACGAGTACACGAACCCGCGGTCGATGCTCCTCTACCCGTGCCCTCATTGCACCTACATGGGTCGCAAGCAGTCCAGTCTGGACTACCACATGCGCATTCACAACGAGAACCGCCAGTACAAGTGTCATATTTGTCCCTATGCCAGCAAGACCAAGAACAACCTAGTGCTGCATCTTCGCACCCATGACGGCATGAGACCAGTGAAGTGTCCCCATTGTGACTTCAGAGGTACAGTGTTTTTGACGCCTTTTCTTTATCTGGGGCACGAGAAAGTACTAGAATCAGGAGACTTGTGTAACTTGATTGTTCACTATTTCACTGTGATATCATGCAATACCGGAATGACTTTATATAAGTTCACGAAGATATTTTTTTTGTTTACCAGCTAAAGTGATCAGTTCCATCCATAATGAAAAAGTTCTGCCGATTACTTGATTCTACAAAGCTAAAGGTCATCGACATTAAGAGGCTACAAATTAAATTGAGTTGGAATTGTTAAAAGATTGGAGTGAATAATGTTTAGAGATTTCTTACAGTTCGCAATTAAGCGACTTATTTTGACAACTTTTTCCTCCTAAGCACTAGCAAAAAATGCCCTTTTGTCTTTATGGATCGATGCTAAGAATTATTTGTTTCCACGGTTTGGCCCAGTGCGATTACAGTCAATTATCAAGTGCAATTTTAGTAGGTCGGTTATTCGACAAAGACAAGAAAGATATCCTTTATGTGCGAATGTTAAAGAGAATGTATATTTAAGTCCCATTTAATGCAGTCGTCAACAAGAACAACTAATCAAAGGATACAAAAGTAGTCGCAGGTTGTACTTCTATGATGATAGTCAACAGAGGTTTCAATTTATAGCAGTCAGTGTATAATGCTAGGTCCTTGTGTCATGTAATTTTGAGCACAACATATTTAATAAAAGGTGTTTTCTCTGTTTTCAAACTTAACAGGCGCAACAAACAAAATCATATCCGAACACGTCATGTGCAAACACGCCAACGTCCGCCCCTACCACTGTAACATCTGCGGCTGGAGCACGGCTTACAGCGGAAACATGTGGAAGCACGTGGACACCCACCAGAAAGAGCTGGGGGACAAGATGCCCGAGTTTCCAGTCAATGTCGTCTCCACTGAGAACCATTCCGTCCCGACGCCCCTCCGAGCTCCGTCGGGCAAGAAGCGAGGCACGAACAAGGCATCAAATTTCAAACTCAAACTGGCGAAGCCTGGTAAGACCCGACGGCAGCAGGCGCAGAAGACTCAGCAGATGGAACAAACAGCTACTATATCGATCCTAGATGACAACGTGCAGACGATTCAAGTTCAAGCGGGAGGAAACTTACCTGAAGGGGTATTGATGCAGGTTAGTGAAATACAGAAATGAAAATGGATATAATTAATCCGGGGAGAGGTGGAGAAAAGAACGGCACACGGCGTACAATGAAAATACACAATTTTCCTTTATTCTCTTTTTATGCCTCCGTTACGAAGTAGCCGGAGGCATTATGTTTTCGGGTTGTCCGTCCGTCCGTACGTCCCGTTCTCGTGATCGCGTTATCTGAAGAACCGATTGATGGATTCCTGCCAAACTTTGGTCATGTATGTATCTTGCAGAGCCGATGAACTGATTAGATTTTGGGGTCACGAGGTCAAAGGTCAAAGGTCACAGGGCTCATTATGTATGCAAAAACAGCTCGTGATCGCGTTATCTGAAGAACCGATTGATGGATTCCTGCCAAACTTTAGTCATGTATGTATCTTGCAGAGCCGATGAACTGATTAGATTTTGGGGTCACGAGGTCAAAGGTCAAAGGTCACAGGGCTCATTATGTATGCAAAAACAGCTCGTGATCGCGTTATCTGAAGAACCGATTGATGGATTCCTGCTAAACTTTGGTCATGTATTTATCTTGCAGAGCCAATGACCTGATTAGAGTTTGGGGTCACGAGGTCAAAGGTCAAAGGTCACAGGGCTCATTATATATGCAAAAACAGCTCGTGATCGCGTTATCTCAAGAACAGATTGATGGATTCCTGCCAAACTTAGATCATGTATGTATCTTGCAGAGCCAATGAACTGAGTAGATTCTTGGGTCATGAGGTCAAAGGTCATGGGCTCATTATGTATGCAAAAATAGCTTGTGAACGCATTCTCATTAGAACTGACAGATAGATTACTATTAAGCTCAGGACATCTTGCAGAGCCAATGTACTGAGTATATTTTAGGGTCATGAGGTCAAAGTTCAAAGGGTCATATATGTATATGAGAAATTGCTTGTAATCACGATATTTTGAGAACCTGTTAATGGATTACAAATGAACTTGAATTTGAATTTTTTTTTCTGTTTTGGTTGGTAAAATTGCTCTTTGACGGAGGCATCATTTTCGACTGCACGCAGTCGAATTCCATCTAGTTTCTTTTCTTTTTCTTTCAAAGTGCATCAGTTTTAAAGTGCTAAATGTTACTGAAGCTTAAAATACATATAGACTATAAACAAAACAAGTATAACGAAACATGAATTATATACAAGATCAACATAATTTCTTAAAAGGATCATTATTGTTTAGGGATTGATATATCACTCCAAAACAAACGGTACAGCTTTAAAGTAGATGAGTGTTTTAAGAGTTGTTGGCCTCGAGTCTTTCGACCGATTTTTAGATCATAATCACCCTGTTCAAATATCCATGGGTGATTTTTTTTTCGGTGAGGGTATTCACGACAGAATTTCACTAAGTACAAATTATTTTTCTCCCTTTCACTTTCTTTCTCGTTCATTCTTGAAATGTAATATTGCTTGTTTGCTTTGCACCGCTTTTTTGTTTATCTTAATGATTATCCCACATGATTGTAGAAACTGTGTTAAAGTGGCTTGACCAGGTGTTTAGATGAAGCATGGTCAATGTGATAACCGACATGTATTGACTGTCTTATTTCTTTTTATCCGAAGGTGCCTATCCATATGGGTCCGAACGGCCAGATGATGGTTACCAAAGGGTTGTCGGAAGAGGAATCCATTGGTTCGTCTGCCCTCAGCAGGTTAGCCGCGGCAGTCGCATCGGCTCAAGAGGTCCACATCATCCAGGGCAATGAAGTCTTAGAAGGTGGTGGGCAACATCAGGAGCACAGGATCATTGCAACCCAGGTTTGTTTTGCTTTTTGTCCTTTCTTTTCGGGGGGAGGGGGGATGGGAAAGGAAGGCATTTTCTTTGAATAGCCAAAGCCAGCGAATTCCGTTCACCAGTTTTAGGACAATTGCCCCTTGGACAATCACCCGCCCTCGAAAAAAATACCCCCCCCCCCGGAAAACTACCCCAAAGGACAATTACCCCCCCCCCCCGAGGACAATTACCCAGTTAATTAGAGTGGACTTGGGCTTTAATACCAAAGGAATATAATCTACATTTAGGAATGAGTAGTAATTTTAGATGCTTCGTCAAACATGCGTATTTTGCTTGATGTATAATTATAAAGAATTTACATTTAGGTGCTTTCGGGGATGCGCTAGGATTAATTAATTATGTTAACCGTCACTTATATCACATTCCTCCACAGATATATTTGATTACAGTTATAACTGCAACTTTTACTATTTTCATAATAACCTAATTTGATAAATATATACGTATATAATGTCCAGGGCGTTGTCGAAATACAGGGCGAGCAATTGCGCGCGTCGAGTATAAAGACGAGATTTTTTTCTCCAAATTTGCATGCTAAACATCCTTCGATTGTTTTTCTTCATTTGCAGCTTGGTGATACCATCCATGTCGATGCTAGCAACGGAATGAACCAACAGGAGATCATCGAATACACAGTTCCAAATACTCAGCAGATCATCACCAGCAGTGGCGACATTACCGAGGTCATCACTAGCGATCACCACTACCACGCCAGCCACCACATCAGCGACCACCATCAGTTGCAGCAACAGCATCATCAACAGCAGCAACAACAACAGCAACATCAACAACAGCACCATGGCGGTGACAGCAGCATCCAGCAGGCAGCTATGCACGCGGGTATACCCACAACCAGCGCTGCCGAGCAAGTCCCGACTGCGATAGTCGAGCAGATCGTCCGGGCCACGCCGCATTCCGAGGACCAGAATGTGGTCCATAATCTGGTCGCTTCCATGATCCCTCACGATGCCGAGTTGGTCATGAGCATGATGCAGATTCAGCACGTCCCGCAGGTCCAGCATGTACAGCAGGTTCAACAGATCCATCATGTTCATCAACCCAACGTTTCTCAATAACGCTCCACCCGTTAATTTGTTGTAAAACCGTTGCTCTATAGCCGTAAAAGGACCTATTCAATGACATTCTATCAGATGGTGTCTGTTGCACACGAGGCGTTATTTCTATCGAATTATTACTTGCGCTAATGAGCGCTAATAAAGGCAATGTATACATACGTCGGTTTATATTAAAGGCAATGATTGCACTGTTCATTTTGCAATCACATTGGCCCGAATTCACAAAGGAGGTTTGTCGACAAACCTTGGTTTTCGTGCGTCATATGACGCGTTTTTACAAACCGAAAACGCGTCATATGACGCAAGAAAACCAAGGTTTGTCGACAAACCTCCTTTGTGAATTCGGGCCACTATGTTCGATATCCTTGACGCAGTCTCGAAGTGACGGCTCGTACGTATGCAATGGACCATTTATATACAGTACTTAATACTTTTATGCTAGATCTCCTATCAGTATTTTGTATATAAAATGCTAAATAAGTCGTGTGAAAAGAGATTGGAATCAAGGGAAGCATTCATGAACTGCCTAGTCCTTCCAAGCAATATTCACGTATGCAGTCATGATCTTATATAAACATGTAATCTAATTTATTTGTTCTTGTGATTTAAATCTATAAAGTCATTTAAGATTCAGTTTTGTCAACAAATAATTGCAATAATACATTGTGTGTTATGATAATTTTTGTTAAAAGAAAGAAAGAAGAAAACACAAGAGCGTGGTAGAAATGAGTCACTGTAATTCAGATTACTCTTACACCTATAGCTCATGAAAAAGAGAATTATTTTGGTATATTTAGAATGTCCGAAGAAAGTCGGGTGATTAAAATCACGTCACTATAATGCTTGTTCTATTACACATATCCCCCTTTAGATTGTGTAACTTTTGCTCAATTGCTGATGTGTGAATTGAATAACAAGTCTTTTTAATGTACGGGATTTATCATCTATATATTCAATTCAAGAGATATTGTGTGTGTTGTTTGAAGAAAAAATAATTGTATCCTATAAATTATATCTTCCAGAGCTTTGCATTCCATAATTCGCTTTCGTTCCACCGTGCCTATGAACATGTAGCGTGATATCTTTTCTTCTTTTCTTTTCTTTTCTATTCTTAATTTTTTTCGCAGACAGAAATAAACTGTCTCAATTGCATCAATTATTTTCGTTTCATTTGAAAAAAATGTTTTTTTGAGCGCGTAGCTTTATTGAAGACGTACTGAACCAAGTGAAGTAGATGGAAGCTTAATGTGTGTTAGCATTTTTATTACGCCGCCATGTTGGACAATTTCATTATAATCATAATATAGTCGCGTGTTAGTCAACAATGATTATGATGGGATGGAGTAGGCAACTTTGACATTGAGATATTTTATTGTCGATGCCAGATTTTGTGCAGAAATTACGTTTTTGTTCTTAAACTCTTAGAACGAGCTATTGATTGATTGAAGAAAAAATATGGTTCTTCAAGGGTTCTACAACTCCTTTGTGGCACAATGGCTGGGGTATTTTGTCATTGGTCATAACTTTTGTATTTATTCTATCAGAATAATTGAAGCGAATGTGACTGTCATGTCAACTCTTGATTGTATGTGCCGCCAATTTATATTTAGAAAAGTCTTGATGAATTCCTTAGGAAAAAGGAAGAACCCTTGCATACGATCAAAGAGTTTCCCTATATTGTGATTAGTTTCCCTATATTGTGATTAGTTTTGAAGAAACCAAATCTGCCTTTGCCTCAAGTGAATATTTAACTAGCATGCGATAATAAAAGCTTGTTTGAAAATGCATTTCCATGTTAATTTGCTTCAATGTCTGTGTCAATGTTTGTTTCAACGTCTAAAACTTGTTTTAAAATATTTTATTCTTTACCTTTATGAGTGTAGTGACGTTTCTGTAGTAGACAACTTCGTTGCAAGAGTATACCAGGACCTTGAAATTCCTGCGTTGATATACCCTTATTTGACTAACTAAATAGGTTTCATGAAATTTTGGTCCAAAATCGATTCGTTAGAATATTGGTTTGTCTGACATCAATACTCTTTGACTCCTACTCACGTAAACGCAGTGTTAAACGCGGCATATTTTGTGACAGTAACCTATACAATATATCTTTGAGCGGAGATTGGCTTATGAGTAGTAATCCCCCCCCCCCCCAAATGGAGTTGAACTTGTAATGAATAGACAGGGCAGGCCTACGTAGATTAACTCCCCAAAGTAATCGATATAGTTAGTTCAGTGCAGATATGAAAAGAAAACAGAGAGACCCCATTTCCTGCTTCTGCATACCAGTTTTTGCGCCAGCGGACATTATTTTGTTCAGTGGGGATGCAAGCCAAAACATGGAGGAGGTCATAATTTGTGAAGTAAAAAAACTGGGTAGGTTAATTGGGCCACGCAATATGGAGCACATTTTTGGTTAACGTACAGTAATTTCAAATTTGGCGCGATTAGTTGCTTGTAATTCTTTAGCAGAAATAAACATATTCAAAACCGAATCGATCCTGACCTAATATGATTGCCATTAAAAAAAAAATACAAAAAAATACAAACCAATAGAAGAATACAAAAGCAAGTAGGCCTACATGTTAATAAAAAAAATGATATGCATTAGCAGCAGCAGCCCTATAGGCCTACCCGGTAGAAACGTGGTAATTGTTGTATATATATAATTGTTTATATTTTGAATTATTTAAACACTTGGCTGGATATAGAGAGACCATAGACTTACATCTACGAACCATATTTTATGGTAGATCGACTACCCGACTTAGACCTATCGTCTGCTTAAAGGTAATACAAAGTTTTGGGAAATTTTGAAAATTGGGTGGAAAGTGAATCTTTACAATTTTATATATTTGGATGCCCCTGTGGATGTATTATGAGCACTAAAAAATTTAGCCCCCAAAACACTTCTGTTTTCGAGAAAAATTGAATATAAAAATTTACCGGTGCTCCCGGTAAATTTTGATAAATTTCAGATAGCGCCTATGGCCGTACAATGGTAGCTGCG